>VZRF01008493.1:17682-28792 GCA_013396875.1 Vireo altiloquus
TTTTTTTTTTTGAGCTTGTTCCATGCTGATTTTCTGTTCCCGATATTTTCCGGACATGAAATATCCTCGGAGAAGCTCGGGAAGTGCCTGGGAGAGGAGGCAGCAGCCGGAATTTCTGGGAGTGGCAGAGGACCAGGAATTTAGAAAAATATTTTTTAAAAATTTAAAAATAAAATGGATTTTCCTAAAGAAACCCCACAATCTTGGATAAACATCCCCTGCCCTGGAATTCCAGGACAGAGGGTGATATCCAGGGAATCTCCTGTAGATCCATGGAGGAGGAGCTGGGCTCCACCAAAAGCACAACCTGGAATTTTTCCTGCAGTTTCCACCAGGTGGAATTCCCAGAGAAGCCGTAGCCACTCCTGCATCCCTGGAAGCATCCAAGGCTAGGTTGGATGGATTCAGATCCACCTGGGATAGCAGAAGCTTCCCATGGATGGGGTGGAATTGTTGGGATTTACGGTCTCTTCCCAACCCAAACCCTTACACGATTCCATGAAACTAGGGCTGAATGTTGTGTCAGGATTTGAGAATTCCCCGCTGGATTTTCCACCATTTTTAAATTATTTTTAGCGAAAAAAACTGGGAAAACCCAGATTCCACCTGGAGGTGCTTCCAAAGGTACCTTGAGGAAGATGGTCTGGAGCTTCCCGCAGTTCCGGCCGCAGCAGTTGGAGATGTTCCGGGAATACAGGACCTGGTGGGCTGGAATGCGGGCGAAGGCCACGCGTTTGTCCCCCTGGAGCATCCAGATGACAATGTCTGGGAGGCTGTTCTGGGGCTGGAAAACACAAATCCACAGGGTCCTGCTGGGAAGGACAGCCTGGAATGGGATCCTGGAATTTTCATGGAATGGTTTGGCCGGGGAGGGAGCTTAAAGCCCATCCCGATCCGTGGGCAGAGGCAGCTCCCACTGTCCCAGATGGATCCAAGCCCCAATGTCCAACCTGGCCTTGGACATTCCCAGGGATCCAGGAGCAGCCACAGCTGCTCTGGGAATTCCAGCCCAGCCCCTCCCCACCCTCCCACACAGCAATTCCTCATTCCCAACATCCCAGCCCAAGCTCCCCTTTCCCACTGGGAAGCCATTCCCTGCCTCCTGTCCCTCCATCCCTTGGCCCCACTCCCTCTCCAGCTCTCCTGGAGCCCCTTTAGGAACTCTGAGGATTCCCTGGAATTTTCCCTTCTTCAGGGGAACATTCCCAGCTCTCCCAGCCTGCCTCCAGAGCACAGAGGCAGAATTCCCCCTTTTCCTGCTGTGGGACCAGCCCATGGGCACGTGGAGCTTCCCACCCACCAACATTCCAAGCTCTTCTCCCAGGGCTGCTCCCAATCCATGAGTTGACCCTAGTTCATCCACGAGCAAGTCCAGCCTCAACCATCAGAGCCAAATCTGGGAGAATCCACGGATTTGGGAGCCAGGCTGGATCACCACCTCTGCTTCTCCATAAAAAAAAAAGCCACGATGGGAAAACTGGGAATAGTCACCTCGTCCGCCATGGCCTGGAGCCGGCACAGCCAATCCTCCCCCTGATCCAGGATCTGGGAAAGGTCAGAATTGTCGTGCTTGAGCCTCAGGGCAACCTTCAGGATCTGCTCCAGGTGGGTGCTCCGGAAGCGGAACAGGTTCTGATCCAGGTGGGTGCTGGATGCCTTTCCCAGGACGTCTGGAAGCTTCAGGCTGCAGGAGATGGGTGGAAATCAGGGATTGGTTTGGATTGGGATGGACCTTGAAGGTCATTAAGGGTCATTAATGGTCACTAATCATCATTAATGGGAGTTAACAATCACTAATGGTCACTAATTGTCATTAATAACCATTAACGGTCACTAAAGGTCACCAATCATCATTGATGGCCATTAATGGTCATTAAACGTCATTAATGCTCAACAATCATCATTGATTGGTCATTAATGGTCACTAATAATCATTGATGGTCATTCATGGTCATTAATGGCCACCAATCATCATCGATGGTCATTAATGGTCATTAATGGTCACCAATCATCATTGATGGTCATTATTGGTCACTAATCATCACTGATGGTCATTCATGGTCATTAGTGTCCACCAATCTCCATTGATGGTCATTAATGGTCATTAATGGTCACCAATCATCATTGATGGCCATTCATGGTCATTAAAGATCATTAATGGCCACCAATCATCATCGATGGTCATTAATGGTCATTAATGGTCGCTAATGGTCACTAATCATCATTAATGGTCACCAATCATCACTGACAGTCATTAATGGTCATTAAAGGTCATTAGTGATCACCAGTCATCATTAGCAGTCACTAAATGTCATTAATGGTCATTGATAATCATTAATGGTCATTAATCCATCCCAAATCCACCCCAGCAGCTCATTCAGCTTCTCATGGGATTTTCCTGCCTTTTTTAAATGTTTTTCCCACATTTTCTGTGGATTTCTGCGGAACTGAGGAGCCACCAAAGACATTTGGGAAGGACAAAAGAGCTTCAAACCACAACCAGAATTTCCCCTGGAACCAGGATGGGAATGAGCCACGCCCACATTTTAATATCCATTGATCCAAGCTCCTGGAAAAATGGATCAGGTGCCAAACTGGGAGTTTTTCCTGTAAAAGTCAAGGATTTATGGATCCGCCGCTATAAATGAACTTCCTGCTCCCAGCTCCCAGGAGCAGCAAATCAGGATTTCCTCCGGAAAAAATAGATGGAACACGAAGATAAATTTATTTTTAGGCTGCGAGGAGGTTCGGGAGGAGACTGTTAAGGAGGCAAAATTCCTGCCTCGGGATTTGGGATCGGGATCAGTAAACCCCATTTTCATTGAGGGCGAAGAGGGGAAAATTATGTGGAATTATGGAATGGTTTGGGTGGGAAGGGATCTTAAATCCCACCCAGTCCCACCCAGGGACACCTTCCACTATCCCAGGTTGCTCCAAGCCACATCCAACCTGGCCTTGGAGAATTCCAGGGATGAGGATTTGGAGTGAGGGGGAATGGGTAGGGAAAAGGTGGGAAAAGAGGGAAAATGGGGGGAAGGAGAGGGAAAAGGCAGGAAAATGGGGGAAAAAATGAGAAAATGGGAAAAAAAGGGGGAAAAAGGGGGGAAAAAGGAAAAAAGGGGGAAAAGGGGGAAAAGGGGAAGGGGTGAAAAAAGGAAAAAAGGAAAAAAGGGGGAAAAGGGGGAAAAGGGGGAAAAGGGGGAAAAGGGGGAAAAGGGGGAAAAGGGGGAAAAGGGGGAAAAGGGGGAAAAGGGGGAAAAGGGGGAAAAGGGGGAAAAGGGGGAAAAGGGGGAAAAGGGGGAAAAGGGGGAAAAGGGGGAAAAGGGGGAAAAGGGGGAAAAGGGGAAGGGGAGAAAAAAGGAAAAAGAAAAAATGGAGAGAAAAGGCAAAAAAAGGGGAAAGAGGAGGGAAGAGAATAAAAGGGGGGAAAAAGACCAAAAGGGAAAGAACAGGAAAAAGGGAAAAATGAAAAAAAGGGGAAGAGAGGAAAAGAGACAAAGGGAAACAAGAGGGAAAGAGAAAAAAGGGGAAAAAGAGGAGGAAAGGGGAATAAAGGGGAAAAAAGAGGGAAAAGGAAAAACTGACAAGTGAAACAATGAATTAAAGGAAGGTGGGAAAAGGGAGGAAAAGGGGGGAAATAGAAAAGGGGGAAAGGAGGGAGAAAAAATGGAAAAAGGAAAAAAGGGAAGAAAAAGGGAAAAGGGGAAAAAGTGGAGAAAAGGGGAAAAAAGAGGAGAAAAGGGGAAAAAAGGGAAAAAAGGAGGAGAAAGGAGGGAAAATGGAGGGAAAAGGGGAAGAAAAGAGGGAAGAAGAGGGGCAGAAGCCGAGGTCCCTTCCAAGATTGAGAAGAAACATCAGGAAAAGTTTTCCCATCCCAAATTCCCAGAGCACCTGCAGTCGGCGATGACGTCATCGAGCAGTTGGCATCCCAGGGCCTCCAGCTCGAGCGGGGAGCAGTTGGATTTCAGGGCCACCTGGACCTTCTCCAGGTTTGCCTCCTGCGGGAAAAGCGGCGATCAGGAGCTGCGGAATTCCCTGGGATCCCATCCCCTGCTTCCGGGGCATTCCCGGAAAAAAGGTTGGGGAGGCTCCCTGGGGATCAGAGATTCTGCTCCGTTGGGATCTGCATCCCGATGTTTGGAGCTCCAGGGGGAACCCGACAGGGAAATCTGACAAGAAATCCCAGGAATCGCTTGGGAGCGGAAGGACGGCCCAGTCCCTGGAATTGTCCAAGGCCAGGTTGGACACTGGGGCTTGGAGCACCCTGGGATGGTGGAAGCACTGGGTGGGATTTAGGGATTCCTTCCCACCCCAAATTCCAGGATCCCGTAATTCCAGGAAGCTCCTGATCCAGTGCCACTGGTCACTCTCCAGCGTGGAGGTGGCCTCTGTCCCCTCCTGGTGTCCCCAGGGATGTCCCCGGTCACTTCCCAGCCTGGAGATGGCCTCTGTGTCCTCCCAGTGTCCCCAGGGATGTCCCCAGTCACTCTCCAGCCTGGAGGTGTCTTCAGGGATGTCACCAGTCACTTCCCAGCCTGGAGATGGCCTCTGTGTCCTCCCAGTGTCCCCAGGATGTCCCCGGTCACTTCCCAGCATGGAGGTGGCCTCTGTCCCCTCCCAGTGTCCCCAGGGATGTCTCCAGTCACTTCCCAGGCTGGAGGTGTCCCCAGGGATATCCTTGGTCACTTCCCAGCCTGGAGATGGCCTCTGTCCCCTCCCAGTGTCCCCAGGATGCCCCTGGTCACTCCCCAGCATGGAGGTATCCCCAGGGATATCCTTGGTCACTCTCCAGCATGGAGGTGGCCTCTGTGTCCTCCCAGTGTCCCCAGGATGTCCCTGGTCACTCCCCAGCCTGGAGGTGTCCACAGGGATATCCTTGGTCACTCCCCAGCCTGGAGATGGCCTCTGTCCCCTCTTGGTGTCCCCAGGGATGTCTCCAGTCACTTCCCAGCATGGAGGTGGCCTCTGTCCCCTCCCTGGTCACTCTCCAGCCTGGAGCTGTCCACAGGGATGTCACTCCCCAGCCTGGAGGTGTCCCCAGGGATGTCACTGGTCCCTCCCCAGGCTGGAGGTGTCCCCAGGGATGTCCTCGGTCACTCCCCAGCATGGAGGTGGCCTCTGTCCCCTCCCTGGTCGCTCTCCAGCCTGGAGCTGTCCCCAGGGATGTCAGTCCCCAGCCTGGAGGTGCCCCAGGGATGTCACAGGTCACTCTCCAGCCTGGTGGTGTCCCCAGGGATGTCACTGGTCACTCCCCAGGCTGGAGGTGTCCCCAGGGATGTCCTCGGTCACTCCCCTGGCTGGAGGTGACCCCAGGGATGTCACTGGTCACTCCCCAGCCTGGAGGTGACCTCAGGGATGTCACCGGTCACTCCCCAGGCTGGAGGTGACCCCAGGGATGTCACTGGTCACTCCCCAGCCTGGAGGTGTCCCCAGGGATGTCACCGGTCACTCCCCTGGCTGGAGGTGACCCCAGAGATGTCACCGGTCACTCACCAGCCTCTCGGCCGCATGCAGCAGGAGGTTCTGGGCGTCCATGCGGTGGCTGATGTCCTCCCAGTAGGAGGAGAGCACCACCACAGGCTTCACGTTCCCCCAGGGCAGGTAATAGTAGTGACAACCTGGGGACAGCGCGGTGTCACCTCGGCAAGTTGGGATAACAGGATCCACCCCCCAGGAATGGGAAGGAAAGGGGCGGAGCAGCCTCAGGATGGGAATTCGCCTTGGGAAGTCTTTTTGGAGCTCAGCGGGAATGGTGTTTCCCCAGTCTGTGAGATCCCACCAAGGTGCAGCAGGATGTGGCTCCACGGCTCCAGCAGCGAGGCCGGAAACCACCTCAAGATTCCCGATAGGATCAGGGCGGGAGCCGGGGAAATGCCAGGGAAGGGTGCTCCCAAAAACCTCCTCGTGAAGGCAAGAGGAATCCCGGCTTCCCTGCCCCTTCCCAGACAGAATTCCCCATGGCTGAGGTGGGAAAACCCTCTGGAATCATCTGGTCTCAGCAAAGAAACCTTTGGCTGGATCACCTGGACACAACCTCTGGATTCCCCTGGACCCCTGGGAATGTCCAAGGCCAGGCTGGACATCGGGGCTCAGATGCAGCTGGGATAGTGGGAGCTGTCCCTGCCCATGGATGGGGTGGGAATAGGATGGGATTTAATCCATTAATCCTTCCAATCCCAACCATTCCAGGATTCTGGAGCCCTTTTGCTGTGGGAGAGCTGGGAATGTTCCCCTGGAGAAGGGAAGGCTCCAGGGAGAGCTCAGAGCCCCTTGCAGGGCCTGAAGGGGCTTCAGGAGAGCTGGAGAGGGACTGGGGCCAAGGGATGGAGGGACAGGAGGCAGGGAATGGCTTCCCAGTGGGAAAGGGGAGCTTGGGCTGGGATGTTGGGAATGAGGAATTGCTGTGTGGGAGGGTGGGGAGGGGCTGGGCTGGAATTGCCAGAGCAGCTGTGGCTGCCCCTGGATCCCTGGGAATGTCCAAGGTCAGGTTGGACATTGGGGCTTGGAACCATCTGGGACAGTGGGAGCTGTCCCTGCCCATGGATGGGGTGGGAATGGATGGGCTTTAAGCTCCCTCCCCGGCCAAACCATTCCATTAAAATTCCAGAATTCTCTCCCACCAGCCTGGTTTGGAGCATCCCGGAAGACGGGATCCACGTGGTGCTCACCATCAAAGACAGCCCGGCTGTACTGGGTGGTGGAGGCCAGGGGCAGGCAGGTGGTGTCGAACTTGTTCCCGTAATTCCCGATGCTGACCTCAAACTGGATGGCTCCATCCACTCCCTGGAGCATCGTGGCTGAGTAGAAGGCGGCAAAGAGGGAATACTTCCGTCGGCGCAGGTATTTCTGGGATACGGATGGGAATCAGACATGGAGGAGATGCCAGTGAGGATCTCCGGGAGGTTCAGCCCGAAGGGAATGGAGGGGAAATCCTGAGGAAAAGCTGAGGGAGCTGGGAAGGGGCTGGAGAATTCCTGAAGGAACTGAGAAGAGGTTGGAGAATTGTAAAGGAGCTGGGAAGGGGCTGGAGAACCAGGAAAACCTGAGAGATGGGAAGAGGCTGGAGAACCAGGAAGAGCTGAGGGATCTGGGAAGGGGCTGGAGAATTCCTGAGGGAGCTGAGAAAGGGCTGGAGAACCAGGAAAAGCTGAGGGAGCTTGGAAAAGGAGAAAATGGGGATCCAGAGGAACCTTGCGGCTCTGCACAACTCCCTGGAATGTTGCAGCCAGCTGGGATTTGGGATCTGATCCTAGGGAAAAACAGGAAAAGAGGAAAGGGCCTCAGGAGAGGCTCAGGTTGGACATCAGCAGGAATTTCCCCGTGGAAAGGGCAGTCAGGCCTTGGAATTGCCCAGGGAGGTTTGGATTCCCCATCCCTGGGGGTGTCCAAGGAATTCCTGGACGTGGCACTCGATGCCGAGGTGGGGATCGGGCACAGCTTGGACTCGATGATCCTGGAGGGATTTTCCAACCTTGATGATCCCAGGATTCAGGGATTCCATGCCCCCTCACTGCCCTGGCACACACAGATCAGTGATCACTCCCAAATGGGAATTTTATTGGAAGTGGAATAACAAAAGTTGCAGCATGGGAATTTTTGGGGGAATTTCAGGAAAAGCTGATGGAAGAGGAGGCTGCAACTTCTCATGGAAAAGGAGCCAAAGGAGGAAAACTGGGAGAGCCAAAATGGAAAGAAATCTCCCATGGGAAACCTTGGAGACACTTCCAGGACCCAAAGGGGCTCCAGGAGAGCTGGAGAGGGACTGGGGATAAGGGATGGAGGGACAGGAGGCAGGGAATGGCTTCCCACTGGGAAAGGGGAGCTTGGGCTGGGATGCTGGGAATGAGGAATTGCTGTGTGGGAGGGTGGGGAGGGGCTGGGTTGGAATTGCCAGAGCAGCTGTGGTTGCCCCTGGATCCCTGGGAATGTCCAAGGCCAGGTTGGACATTGGGGCTTGGATCCAGCTGGGATACTGGGAGCTGTCCCTGCCCATGGATTGGGATGAGCTTTAAGGTCCATTCCCACCCAAACCATTCCATGATTTCCACAACTCCATGCTCACCGTGACCAGCTTGGATGGACAAACCTGGACACTTTGGGATGGAAATCCAGCAGGAAACCCCTCCAGGAGCTCATGGATCAGGGGACATCCCCCACCCATGGCCAACATCCCTTCCATAGCGTCCACGTGCCAAAATTCCCAAAATTCCAATACCTCCACCCTCAGGATGTCGTCGGCAGGAATCTCCTCCACCTTCTGTTCCGTGTGCTCCACCAGTTTGGTCTCCAGCTCCACCAGGATCCGGCCCCGATACGCGACCCCCTCGCCCTTAGGACAGACCAGGAAGAGGTGTCAGGATCCCAGAATTCCCTTCCTGAGGCTTTCACTTCCAAGGAGCTTCACTGCAGAGCACTGATATCAGGCAAAGAATTCCAGCCGGTGCTTCCCAGGGCGGAATTTCGGGAGAGCAGAGCGGGATCGGGAGGCGTTAGCGAGAATAGCCGGGAGCGGGAAACAACTCCTGTGGTGAAGCCAGGCTGGGTTAGGAGCAACTTTTTTTTGGGAAAAGAGGAGCCGGAGCGTTATTTTGGGATGCGCCGGGAAGCAGCCGGGGTCACCTTTCCCAAATTGAGCCTCTCGTAGGGATCGGGAAATCCGGTGAATTCCCGGGGGCTGCCGTAGAGGTTGATGTAGCAGGGCCCGAAGGTCGGCAGGAATCCCAGCCCGTCATCCACTGGGAACGGCAGGGAAAAGAGGGATTAGGGATCCTTGGAGGATCCTTGGGAATGCGTCCTGCTTCCCTGCAGGATCGCAGGTGGGTGGAGGCCACCAAAAATCCTGGAATTTCCACCCATTTCGAGTCTACGGTCTCACCTTGAAGCGGGAGGAAGGTAAGGAGGGTGTGGAGCTGTTCTCCCGGGAATTCCCAATCCCAGGAAAAGCCCCCATGGAAAGCGGGAAGGTCAGAGAGGGGTTGGACAAGAGGGAGAGTGACAGGAGAGAGGGAAGAGCCTCCAGATGTGCCAAGGGAGGTTTGGGTTGAGTTTTTGGGGAAAATTCCTTCCTGGAAGTTGGACTTTCAGGAAAATTCCTTCCTGAGAAGGGCTATCCCCATCCCTGGAGGGATGGAACATCCCTGTGGATGTGGCACTTGGGGACACGGATCGGGGCAGCCAACGGATCACAGGGATTTTCCAATCCCATGATTCCCATGAAAATCGCATGGTTTTTATGGAATTTTGAGCAGGAATCCTGCCCTGAGCTCTGTGTCCACACTCCGGACATGGCAACATCCCAGGAATCCCCGGAGGGACAAACCGGAGCCATTCCCTTTTCCCCACTCATCCCAGCCGATCCTCCCCCAAATCCAGAGAGTGGAACCAGTGAAACCAATCCTGGGAGGTGCAGGAAAACTGGGATGTTACTGGGAACGTACGGTCCGAGGGTTTCAGAGGCTTCACGGGAACGGGAAACTCATCTGAGGCACAAAGAGAGGGAGAGAGGTCGGGAAAGGTCGGAAGAGGAGCATGGAAAAGGGATGGATATGGGAATGAGGGTGGGAGAGACAGAGAGAGAAAGGGAAAGGTCGGAAGAAGTTCATGGAATCGCGGAATTGTGGAATCACAGAATCATGGAATTGTGGAATCACGGAATGGTTTGGATTGGGAAGGACCTTAAAGCCCATCCAGGGACACTTCCCATTATCCCAGGTTGTTCCAAGCCCCATCCAGCCTGTCCTTGGACAATTCCAGAGGGCACAGGGTTGGGGTGGAGCAGGATTGGAGCATCCCCCAGTTGCATTCCTTGGATTTTCCTCAGGATCCAGCAGATCCCAGTGGTGGGATGGGATCCCCCTCATTCCCATCCTCCTTCCCAGCCTCTCTCTCTCTCTCCCCATCCCATCCCATCCCATCCCATCCCATCTCATCTCATCTCATCCCATCCCATCCCATCCCATCCCATCCCATCCCATCCCATCCCAGGATCTGTGCTGTGATTGGGAAGAGCGGGCCAGACACTGCGGGGGGGTGGGACACAGGTGGAGCCCCTGGATCATGTCCCAATCCATGGAATCCATGGAATGCCTTGGAAGGACCTTCAAGCTCATCCCAATCCATGGACAGAGACACTTCCCACAATCCCAGGGCACTCCAAGTTTTTCCCAGCGTGGCTGTGCCGTGTCCCTACAGCTCATGGGGGAAAGGGGGTCACAGAGCCACACATGGAATTCCCAGTGGGATCGCGGATTCCATGGAAGCGCAGGCAGCAGGAGAAGCTCATGCAGGCAGAAGCTCCCAGCCCTCGGCAGCTCCAAAGCCATGTCCCAAATTCCTGTCCCCCCACCAGGCACCGGTGACGGTGACACCCAGTTGAGCCCTGCCAGGTCCATCCCCTTGGAAAATTCCAGGGATTTGGACAGGAATTCCCACTGTGTGACAACCCCTAAAGGTCACCTCAGAGGGGACACAGCAGGGGGGATGTGGCCTCTGCCGGAGGAGGTGCCACCATCGCTGCCACCAACCCCCAGCAGGCCATGAACTCGGAACCTCCATCTCCCATTCCCAAGAATCCACCAAATCCCAAATCTAGAGGGGTTGGAGTCATCTGGAAAGCGCGCACAGCTCAGAGACACCTCCAGGACCCCATCCCACGTCCCTGGGCAGTGACAGTGACAGTGACATTCCCAAGGCCACCACTGACCTCCAGCAATGCCACTGACCTGCAGCCTCCACCCTGGCCCCATTCCCAAGAATCCACCAAATCCCAAACCCTGAGGGGTTGGAGCCATCCAGAAATGAGACACAGCTCAGAGCGACCCTCAGGACACAATCCTGTGTCCTCAGGCAGTGACGGTGACAGTGACATTCCCAAGGCCACCACTGACCACCGGCTGTGCCATGCAACTCCTCCATGGCCCCTCATTCCCGAGAATCCACCAAATTCCAAATCCAGAGGAGTTGGATCCATCCGGAAAGCGCACACAGCTCGGAGCAACCCTCAGGACCCCAGGCACGCTGACAGCCGTGACAGCGACATTCCCAAAGCCACCACCAACCTCCAGCCGTGCCATGCAGGTCCTCCATGGCCCCTCATTCCCAAGATCGGAAG
>VZRF01008493.1:28952-41347 GCA_013396875.1 Vireo altiloquus
GATCCCCATTCCCAAGAATCCACCAAATCCCAAATCCTGAGGGGTTGGAGCCATCTGGAAAGTGCTCACAGCTCGGAGCGACCCTCAGGACCCCAGGCACGCTGACAGCCGTGACAGCGACATTCCCAAAGCCACCACCAACCTCCAGCCGTGCCATGCAGGTCCTCCATGGCCCCTCATTCCCAAGAATCCACCAAATCCCTAATCCTGAGGGGTTGGATCCATACGGAAAGCACGCACAGCTCAGAGACACCTCCAGGACCCCATCCCGTGTCCCCAGGCAGGCAGTGACATTCCCAAGGCCACCACCAACCTCCAGCAACGCCACGGACCTGCAGCCTCCACCGTGGCCCCATTCCCAAGAATCCACCAAATCCCAAATCCTGAGGGGTTGGAGCCATCTGGAAAGCGCACACAGCTCGGAGCGATGCCCAGGACCCCAGGGTGACAGCCGTGACAGCGACATTCCCAAAGCCACCACCAACCTCCAGCCGTGCCATGCAGCTCCTCTCCAAGGCCATCATGCATCCCAAATCCCGGCCCGCTTCCCGCTCTTACCCTCCAGCTCCCCGCCGGGAGCCGAGATCTTGGACATTCCCAGGAAAGCAGTGCCGATGACGTCATTGTGCGTCAGGCGGTCCCTGCCGGGGTGACACCGTCACTTTTGGGGACATCGGTGAGGGGATGTGACATAGGGGAGGTGTCTCCACGCCCATCCCACCGCTCCGGGAATCACCGGGAATTGTGTGGGAATGCTCACCAGTCGGTCACGCGGATCCTCATCCGCTCGCACATGGATGGGAACTGGGAAAGAGGGAGGCGGGAAGAGGGTGAGTCGGGTGGGATGGGGATGGCAGGAGGGGACCTTGGGGACCTTGGGGACCTTTGGGGACACCGGAGCTCACCACGGCTGGCAGTGTCAGGCACTGGTTCCACTGAGGGTTGGCGTTCTTCTCCAGGATCCGGGAATACAGCTGGAAGGGAGGGAGGTGGGAAGAGGGAAAAATTCAGCATCGTCCTGGGAAAGCAGCTGTTTTTCCCAGCCTGGAAAGTTGGGAGGCAGAGTTGGGAAGGCCTCAGGTTCCCCCAAAATCCAGCCTCAGATTCCCCTCAAAAATCTGGCCTCAGGTTAATGAAAATCCAGTTTCGGGTTTCCTAAAAATCTGGCCTCAAGCTCCCCAAAATCCAACCTCAGGTTCCACAAATCCTGGGTTCTGATTCCCCAAAATCCAACTTCAGATTCCCCAAACCCCCCAGACACCAATTCCCCAAATCCCAGACTCCAATTCAACAAAATCCAGTCTCAGGTTCCCAAAATCCAGCTTCAGATTCCCAAAAATCCAGCCTCAGATTCCCCAAAATCTGGCCTCGGGTTCCCCAAAATCCGGCCTCGGGTTCCCTAAATCATGGAACTTCATTCCGTGGGGTTCCTAAATCCCCCAGTACAAGAGACAGAGGATGTTCCGGATTTCCCAGGAATCTTCCCACCTTGGGACCAGCAGGATCCCATTTTCCCCATTCCAGGAAAAAATTTCCCCAATCCAGGAGGAAATTTCCCCATTCCAGGAGGAAATTCCCCCATGCCAGGACCAGGCCTGGGGATCCAGAGGGAATGTCCTGCTGCCATCCCAACCCTGAGGACATCCCACTGAAATCCCAATCCCAGATTCCTGGGGACTGTCCCGCTGCCATCCCAACTCTGAAGACATCCCACTGAAATCCCAATCCCAGATTCCTGGGGACTGTCCCGCTGCCATCCCAGCTCCAAGGACATCCCACTGAAATCCCAATCTCAAATTCCTGGGAAGGAATTTCCCACTGAAATCCCAATCCCAAAGATGTGAGAAGGAATTTCCCACCTAAATCCGAACCCCACATTCCTGGGGACTTTCCCACTGCCATCCCAGCTCCAAGGACATCTCACTGAAATCCCAATCCCAAAGACCTGGGAAGGAATTCCCCACTGAAATCCCAATCCCAAATTCTTGGGGACTGTCCCACTGCCATTCCAGCTCCAAAGACNCCAACCTCCAGCCGTGCCATGCAGGTCCTCCATGGCCCCTCATTCCCAAGAATCCACCAAATCCCTAATCCTGAGGGGTTGGATCCATACGGAAAGCACGCACAGCTCAGAGACACCTCCAGGACCCCATCCCGTGTCCCCAGGCAGGCAGTGACATTCCCAAGGCCACCACCAACCTCCAGCAACGCCACGGACCTGCAGCCTCCACCGTGGCCCCATTCCCAAGAATCCACCAAATCCCAAATCCTGAGGGGTTGGAGTCATCTGGAAAGCGCACACAGCTCGGAGCGATGCCCAGGACCCCAGGGTGACAGCCGTGACAGCGACATTCCCAAAGCCACCACCAACCTCCAGCCGTGCCATGCAGCTCCTCTCCAAGGCCATCATGCATCCCAAATCCCGGCCCGCTTCCCGCTCTTACCCTCCAGCTCCCCGCCGGGAGCCGAGATCTTGGACATTCCCAGGAAAGCAGTGCCGATGACGTCATTGTGCGTCAGGCGGTCCCTGCCGGGGTGACACCGTCACTTTTGGGGACATCGGTGAGGGGATGTGACATAGGGGAGGTGTCTCCACGCCCATCCCACCGCTCCGGGAATCACCGGGAATTGTGTGGGAATGCTCACCAGTCGGTCACGCGGATCCTCATCCGCTCGCACATGGATGGGAACTGGGAAAGAGGGAGGCGGGAAGAGGGTGAGTCGGGTGGGATGGGGATGGCAGGAGGGGACCTTGGGGACCTTGGGGACCTTTGGGGACACCGGAGCTCACCACGGCTGGCAGTGTCAGGCACTGGTTCCACTGAGGGTTGGCGTTCTTCTCCAGGATCCGGGAATACAGCTGGAAGGGAGGGAGGTGGGAAGAGGGAAAAATTCAGCATCGTCCTGGGAAAGCAGCTGTTTTTCCCAGCCTGGAAAGTTGGGAGGCAGAGTTGGGAAGGCCTCAGGTTCCCCCAAAATCCAGCCTCAGATTCCCCTCAAAAATCTGGCCTCAGGTTAATGAAAATCCAGTTTCGGGTTTCCTAAAAATCTGGCCTCAAGCTCCCCAAAATCCAACCTCAGGTTCCACAAATCCTGGGTTCTGATTCCCCAAAATCCAACTTCAGATTCCCCAAACCCCCCAGACACCAATTCCCCAAATCCCAGACTCCAATTCAACAAAATCCAGTCTCAGGTTCCCAAAATCCAGCTTCAGATTCCCAAAAATCCAGCCTCAGATTCCCCAAAATCTGGCCTCGGGTTCCCCAAAATCCGGCCTCGGGTTCCCTAAATCATGGAACTTCATTCCGTGGGGTTCCTAAATCCCCCAGTACAAGAGACAGAGGATGTTCCGGATTTCCCAGGAATCTTCCCACCTTGGGACCAGCAGGATCCCATTTTCCCCATTCCAGGAAAAAATTTCCCCAATCCAGGAGGAAATTTCCCCATTCCAGGAGGAAATTCCCCCATGCCAGGACCAGGCCTGGGGATCCAGAGGGAATGTCCTGCTGCCATCCCAACCCTGAGGACATCCCACTGAAATCCCAATCCCAGATTCCTGGGGACTGTCCCGCTGCCATCCCAACTCTGAAGACATCCCACTGAAATCCCAATCCCAGATTCCTGGGGACTGTCCCGCTGCCATCCCAGCTCCAAGGACATCCCACTGAAATCCCAATCTCAAATTCCTGGGAAGGAATTTCCCACTGAAATCCCAATCCCAAAGATGTGAGAAGGAATTTCCCACCTAAATCCGAACCCCACATTCCTGGGGACTTTCCCACTGCCATCCCAGCTCCAAGGACATCTCACTGAAATCCCAATCCCAAAGACCTGGGAAGGAATTCCCCACTGAAATCCCAATCCCAAATTCTTGGGGACTGTCCCACTGCCATTCCAGCTCCAAAGACATCCCGCTGAAATCCCAATCCCAGATTCCTGGGGACTGTCCCGCTGCCATTCCAGCTCCAAGGACATCCCAATCCCAAAGACCCGGGAGGGAAACCCCAGGAACTCGAAGGGAACACCCCGTTGCCATTCCCAATCCCAGGATCATCCCGTTATTCCAGCCCCAGGAACACCCTGCTGCCACCCCAATCCCGCATTCCTCCCGCTGCCATTCCCGGCATCCCGGGGAATCCCATTCCCTGACCGTTTTCCCAGCAAAGCTGACTTCCACGAAGGGATCCACCAGGTTCTTCTTGTTGCTCTCGAAGCCGAAGATCTGCCGGACGTTGTCCATGACGGCGTCGTCCACTGGGGGAAAAGAGGGAAGATGCCAAAAAATCATGGAATTCCGGATGAGCATTCCCAGAGGGACGCCCTCCGGGTGGGAAAAGCAGGACAAAACCGGTTTGGACCGGTAAGAAACTCCTCTCCCAGGGAAACCACTGGATTAAGGGATGGTTCCTCCTCGGAGGAGGAGATGGATGGTTCCCTTCCCTGTGGAAGGAATGCCGCAGAATTCCCGCCTGGAATGCCGCGGTTCCAAGGAATTCTGGAGAGATGAACCTACTCTGGGGCAAATCCTCGGCCTTGAAGAGCTTGAGGCGGAACTGGGCCCCCCTGAGGGCCACCCCAGTGGGGCGCAGCAGATTGGCCTCGACGTCCTCCTTGTCCTCGGCCACCTCCCTCTTCTCCAGCTGTGGAAAAAGCCAGGATATTCGGGAATGAGCGGGAAAATCCCCAAAAAAGAGAGAGAGATTGGGTGGATTGGCCGACCTTGGATCCCTGGAACTGTCTGAGGGGAGGTTGGATGGGGGTCAGAGCAACCCTGGGATAGTGGGAAAGGTGTCTGTGCTCATGGATAGGGTGGGAATGGGATGGGATTTAAGGTTGATCCCAACCTAAATTCTGGGATTCTGGAGAGCCTTGGCTGTGGGAGAGCTGGGAATGTTCCCCTGGAGAAGGGAAAATTCCAGGGAATCCTCAGAGTTCCTAAAGGGGCTCCAGGAGAGCTGGAGAGGGAGTGGGGCCAAGGGATGGAGGGACAGGAGGCAGGGAATGGCTTCCCAGTGGGAAAGGGGAGCTTGGGCTGGGATGTTGGGAATGAGGAATGGCTGTGTGGGAGGGTGGGGAGGGGCTGGGCTGGAATTGCCAGAGCAGCTGTGGCTGTCCCTGGATCCCTGGGAATGTCCAAGGCCAGGTTGGACGGACTTGGATCCACCTGGGATCAGGGAAGCTGTCCCTGAGTGGGAATAGATTGGCTTTAAATCCATCCCAACCCATTCCATGATTCCATGAGAAAATGCAGCGCTTTTCCCCCAAAATGGAGGAGAATCCAAGCTCTGCCTTCCCTGGGAATGCCCATGGGGGCTGGTGGCCCTTGGCTGGAATATCCCTGGGCTGGAATATTCCAGGGATGGAACATCCCAGAGCTGGAATATCCCAAAGCTGGAGTGTCCCCTGGCTGAAATTCCCATTGGGAATACTCACGGGAGCTTCATCTCCAGGCCCCAGCACGCAGGCGCTGACCTTCAGGTATCCCTTGGCTCCAGCGGAAAAATCCTCCGGATCCGAGAGGAGCAACCACTTCCTGAGGAAAGCATGTTCTGTGGGAAAACGTGGGAAAATCTGGGAATCAGTCCTTGGATGGGCAGGGAGGTCAGGGAGGCTCCTGGGTGGGGTTTGAGTGGATCTCATGGGATGGGATATGGGAATGTTTCAGCTCTTTTCCCAGGAAGGGATCGGGGAAGAGGGAGGGGTCTTCGGGATAGAATTCCCAGAGAAGCTATGGATATGATGTCTCTGGAAGTGTCCAGGGAGAGGTTGGATGGGGTTTGGAGAAGCTGGGGATGGTGGGAGGTGTCCCTGAACATGGATGGATTGGGAATGGGATGGGATTTAAGGTTGATCCCAACCTAAATTCTGGGATTCTGGAGCTCCTCAGCTCTGGGAGAGCTGGGAATGTTCCCCTGGAGAAGGGAAAATTCCAGGAAATCCTCAGAGTTCCTAAAGGGCTCCAGGAGAGCTGGAGAGGGAGTGGGGCCAAGGGATGGAGGGACAGGAGGCAGGGAATGGCTTCCCACTGGGAAAGGGGAGCTTGGGCTGGGATGTTGGGAATGAGGAATTGCTGGCTGGGGGGGGGGGAGGGGCTGGGCTGGAATTGCCAGAGCAGCTGTGGCTGCCCCTGGATCCTTGGGAATGTTCAAGGCCAGGTTGGACATTGGGGCTTGGATCCACCTGGGATCAGGTGGATCCAAGTTGTCCCTGGATCCTTAAGTTCCCTTCCCACCCAAACCATTCCAGGAATCAGTGATCATGGAATTCCGGGGCTCCTCTACGGAAGAGCTCGGATGTGTGGGGGCAATTCCCAGAAAAAACAAAGGAGATTCCCAAGGCTCACTCGGCTCGGAGTAAACGGCCTCCACATCCATCTGCGGGATAAAGGGAAAAGGAGATTCCAGAGCTCATCCAGAGCAGGAAACACCGGGAGAAGGGGATGGGATCTTACTCGGAATTCCCCGATCACCGAATCCGCGCGGAACGACCGAGAATCCACAACCTGAAAATGAGGGAAAAAAGGGAGATCGAGCCCGAATTCCATCAGGATGGAGGATCCTGGAGAACAGGGAGTGTTTCCTTGGGAAGGGGGGAGAATTCCGGGAATTCCCAGCGCTCACCGTGAGGAAAACGGGAGCATCGAACAGCTCCGATGGGGACTCGAAGACGTTGAAGAAAAAAGTCTGCGGGAAACAGGGATGGGAGGGTCAGGAACATTCCCAGTTTTCCCCTGGAGCACATTCCCACTTCCCAGCCTCTCCCAAGTTCCAACTTGGATGGAGCTTCCAGCTCCTGGCTGGCTCCGGGATTTTGGGAAGAGGTCTGGATGAGGGTGAGGGAATGCTGGGCTGGCTCCTTGCTGGTCACATCCCAAATCCCGGCCTCTCCCGGGAATTGCTGGAGCGGGAATTCCCGCTGACCTCGTCGAAGGTGGGGCTGTTCCCTTTCCGGATCCGCGTCCTCCGGGTTTGTCCGGACACTGTCACCTTCACCACCGGCCGGATGTTGATCCCGGGAAGCTGCCGGGCCTCGATGACCCTGACCCGGATCTGGGATGGGATGGAGGAAAGGGAATCACTGGGATCTGGGAATCACCGGGATCATCCCATGGGGTGGAGGACTGGGAATCACCGGGATCTGGGATGGGATGGGATGGGATGGGATGGGATGGGATGGGATGGGATGGGATGGAAGACCGGGAATAACCAGGATCATCCCATGGGATGGAGCACAGGGAATCACTGGGATCATCCCACTGGAGAACAGGGAATCACCGGGATCATCCCATGGGATGTGGGACAAAGTATTATCGGGATTTGGGATGTGATGGAGGACTGGGAATCACCAGGATAATCCCATGAGATGGAGGACAGTGAATCACTGGGATCTGGGATGGCATGGGATGGCATGGGATGGCATGGGATGGCATGGGATGGCATGGGATAGAGGAGAAGGAATCACCGGGATCATCCCATGGGATGGGGGACAAGGAATCACCAGGATTTGGGATGGGATAGAGGACTGGGAATCACTAGGATCATCCCACCGGAGGACAAGGAATCAAGGAGATTTGGGAATCACCGGGATCATCCCACGGGAAGGAGGACAGGGAATCACGGGTGGCCAGGGAATCACCGGGATCATCCCACGGGATTTTACGGGAACAGCTCATCCCACCTGGAAATCCTGGGGTTTGTTGGATAAAGGTTTTTTGGGAGAGCTCCTCCTCCTCCTCTTCACCCCTTGGATGAGACTCCCGGGCGGCTTCCTCGGGAACAAGGGTGGCTCCGATCCCGGTGCTCCCGAGGATGCCGAAGGCTCCGTGTCCCCCGCGGCCTCCGGATCTTCCTGATCCTCCTCTCCAGCCGTCTCTGCCCGGGGGGAAAAGGGGAAAAAGTGGGATTTGGGAATGGGAATTTTGGGATTTTGGATCCCAAAAAAAAGCAGGATGGGAAGGGTTGGTGGTTACCGGTGACCGTGTCCAGCTCGGCCGTGGCTGGAGCCGGATCCGGAGGGGCTGGAGGCGGGAAAAGCGGGATAGAGCCAGGAGGGGGGATGTAGGAGACCTGCAGGAACAGGGAGGCCTGGAAAACAGGGAATGAGGGTTAGGGAGCTGGGATGGGATAAACTGGGATAAACTGGGAGGGATGGGGTTGGGACTGGTCCCAAACTGGGAGGGACACGGGTCAGACTGGTCCCAAACTGGGAGCCCCAAACTGGGAGCCCCAAACTGGGAGCCCCAGACTGGGAGCCCCAGACTGGGAGCCTTAAACTGGCTGTGCCATGGCTTGTACTGGTCCCAAACTGGGAGGGACACGGGTCAGACTGGTCCCAAACTGGGAGCTGAAAAGGCAGGGGCAGGGCTTGAACTGGTCCCAAACTGGGAATCCCAAACTGGGAGCCCAAACTGGGAGCCCCAACTGGTCTCAAACTGGGAGCCACAACTGGGAGCCACAACTGGGAGCCACAAATGGTCCCAAACTGGGAGCTCCCCTGGCCATGCCATGGCTTGTACTGGTCCCAAACTGGGAGCCCAAACTGGTCCAAAATGGTCCAAACTGGGAGCCCCAACTGGTCCAAACTGGGAGCCCTCCTGGCCATGCCATGGCTTGTACTGGTCCCAAACTGGGAGCCGCAACTGGGAGCCCCAAACTGGTCCCAAACTGGGAGCCCCAGCTGGGAGCCACAACTGGTCCAAACTGGGAGCTCCAAACTGGGAGCCCCAGCTGATCCAAACTGGGAGCCACAACTGGTCCAAACTGAGAGTTCTTCTGGCCATGCCATGGCTTGTACTGGTCCCAAACTGGAAGCCCAAACTGGGAGCCCCAAACTGGGAGCCTCAAACTGGGAGCCCCAAACTGGTCCCGAACTGAGACCCCCAAACTGGGAGCCCCAAACTGATCCCAAACTGGGAGCCCCAAAGTGGTCCCGAAGTGGGAGCCCCAAACTGGGAGTCCCAAACTGGTCCAAACTGGGAGCCCTCCTGGCCATGCCATGGCTTCTACCGGTCCCAAACTCGAGCCCCAACTAGTCCCAAAGTGGTCCCAAACTGAGAGCCCCAAACTGGTCCCAAACTGAGAGGCCCAAACTGGTCCCGAACTGGTCCCAAACTGGTCCCGGTCTCACCCCGGTGCTCTCCTTGCGCGAGTCCAGCAGGGGGAGGCTGAAGGAGGCTGCCAGGCTGGGAGTGCCCAGAACCTCCCGGAGCGGCACCCGGGATTCTCCCAAAAACCTGCGGGAAACAGGGACAGGGCTCAGCGCGGATCCGGGAGCATTCCAGAGGGAGGGAAGGGAGTCCAGAGGAAGCCACGGAGATGGAGAGAAAGCTGGGAAAGCTGGGAATGTTCACCTGGAGAAGGGAAAAAGCCAGGGAATTCTCGGAGTTCCTAAAGGGGCTTCAGGAGAGCTGGAGAGGGAGTGGGGCCAAGGGATGGAGGGACAGGAGGCAGGGAATGGNGGGTAGGAATGGTATGGGATTTTGGGCCACTTCCCATCCAAACCATTCCAGGATTCTGGACCCCTGTGATCTGGAGGCAGGCTGGGAGAGCTGGAGAAGGGAAAATTCCAGGGAATCCTCGGAGTTCCTAAAGGGGCTTCAGGAGAGCTGGAGAGGGAGTGGGGCCAAGGGATGGAGGGACAGGAGGCAGGGAATGGCTTCCCACTGGGAAAGGGAAGCTTGGGCTGGGATGTTGGGAATGAGGAATTGCTGGCTGGGAGGGTGGGGAGGGGCTGGACTGGAATTCCCAGAGCAGCTGCGGCTGCCCCAGAGGAGAAAAGAGTGCAGAAAGAAAGCTCGGATCCCCCTTGGGATAGTGGGAGGAGTCAGCCGGGATCTTCCTGCTCCAGGATCCAGGACCCTCCTCCCGTTTTCCCGTGGTTATTTATGGACACTCCGGAGCTGGAGCGGCCCCAAATTCCAGCTCCCTTGGATTCCAGCCCAGCAGCAACTCCAGCCTCGGCTTCAGCCTTGGAACAGGATCCTTCCCGGAGCAGGGAGCACATTCCCAACCTCCAATCCCCAAAAATAAATCCCTTCCCTCTATTTTCCCCTCCTTTCCCAGCAGTTCCCACCCCACCAGGGTGCCGGGAATCCCTGGAATCCCTGGAATCTCCCTCGTTCCTCCCCCAGCAGGAGCCCCCGATCCATGGGGAACCCCTGGAATGGGAGGCACCGGGAGAAGCCGGAGGAAGGAAATCAGAGGCTCCGCTCCCACCGCCATTCCCGCCACTCCGGAGCCTCGGGAATGACCTTGCCAGCGCTTCCCAAATCCCACCCAACTATCCAAATTATCCATCCCAAAACAAGGACCCCCCTCCCGTGTATTCCCGACCCGCCAACGCTGGAATTTTTCCCCGGAATTCCAAGCAAAGCAGCTCAAAAATGCGGCTCCGGCCTCCCACAGCAGGAATTCAGAGTCCTGGGAAGAGCTCCGGGAATGGGAGAAGGGTCTGGAATTTTCTCCACCCGCTCTGGAATTATTTTTTTTCCCGGATTTTTTCCCCATCCGTTCTGGGAATTATTTGGGAATTTTTCCCCACCTGTTCCTTCCCACGGTTTCATGGTCCTTGACCACCACAGTGAGCTCGGCATCAGGATCCAATGGGATTCCCTTCAGATCCCACTCAAATCCCTGGGAAAAAAAAAAAAAAGAGGAGAAAAGAGCCAGGATCAGTGCCTGGAAGTGGAGAACCCAAATCCCAGATCACCTTGGAATCACAGGATTCCCGAAGCTAAAATTCCTGGCAAATCCATCAGGGAAAAAGATGCCCTGGGGAAAAGTTTTCCTTGCCCATGGATTCCTGGGAAGGAGCAGCTCCAGCCCCAAATCCGTGCCTGTTTTCCCACTGAATTCCCATTTTTTGGGGTTTTTTTTAGGGAATTTTCACCTGTGAGAGCACAAGGATGGAGTTGGAAGGGAAAAGGTGCTGGAAAAATGCCCATTCCATAAGAATTCCTTGTTCATGCTGAGTCTGGATAAAGCCTTGATGGAATGGGAAGAGGTTGGAATTTCTGCCGGAATTCCGGACCAGGAAGGGAACAATCCCAAACTTTCCGTGTGTGGAAGCCTCAGGGAATCAACTGGGCTAGGGGGCTGTTATCCGGGAACAGGGATAAATCCCAGGATTGGGAATTCTCACCTCATTCCAGATGGGATTTGTGTTGTTCTTGATGACCTTTGTCCTCTTCTTCACACCTGGAAGGGGAAAAACCGGGATCGGGATCTTCTCAGGGATCGGGAACTTCATGGGATCCAGAAGATCCAGGGACCCAGGAGATTCCCATGGATCAGGATCCCGGAATGAAGCTCTGACCCTAGGTGTGGATCAGAGTTTCCAGAAACTCCCAGGATCAGGATTGGATCTCATTCCCTGATCCCATCTGGGGTTGAGCTTCCAAGGATTCCCAGGATCAGGAATGGATCGCATTCCCTGATCCCAGCTGGAGCCAAGCTTCCAGGGATTCCCACAATTCCCAGGAGCAGGATCAGGGCTTTTTCCCTGATCCCAGATGAGGCTGAACTTCCAGGGATTCCTGAAATTCCCAGAATCAGGACTGGGCCCCATTCCCTGATCCCAGCTGGGTCTGAACTTCCAGAAATTCCCAGGATCGGGATTGGATTGCATTCCCTGATCCCAGATGGGGCTGAGCTTCCAGGGGTTCCCACAATTCCCAGGAGCAGGATCAGAGCTTTTTCCCTGATCCCAGATGGGGCTGAACTTCCAGGGATTCCCGAAATTCCCAGAATCAGGACTGGGCCCCATTCCCTGATCCCAGCTGGGCCTGAGCTTTCAGGGATTCCTACAGATCCCAGGTTCGGGATTGGATCTCATTCCCTGCTCACAGCTGGGGCTGAGCTTCCAGAAATTCCCAGGATCAGGATTGGATCGCATTCCCTGATCCCAGATGGGGCNGGATGGGGCTGAGCTTCCAAGTATTCCCAGGATCAGTTCCCGATTCCCACAACTTCCAGGATCGGGATTGGATCCCATTCGCTGCTCCCACCCGAGGCTGAACTTCCAGGGATTCCCACAATTCCCAGGAACAGGATCAGGGCTTTTTCCCTGATCCCAGATAGGGCTGGACTTCCAGGGATTCCCAAAATTCCCAGAATCAGGACTGGGCCCCATTCCCTGATCCCAGCTGGGTCTGAACTTCCAGAAATTCCCAGGATCGGGATTGGATTGCATTCCCTGATCCCAGATGGGGTTGAGCTTCCAAGGATTCCCAGGACCAGGATTGGGTCCCTTTCCCTGCTCCCAGCTGGAGCTGAGCTTCCTGGGGTTCCCACAATTCCCAGGAGCAGGATCAGGGCTTTTTCCCTGATCCCAGATGAGGCTGAACTTCCAGGGATTCCCAAAATTCCCAGAATCAGGACTGGGCCCCATTCCCTGAT
>VZRF01008496.1:4246-23196 GCA_013396875.1 Vireo altiloquus
ACATTGGAGAAGTTCACAGAGAACTGTCTCCCATGGGAGGGACCCCATGTTGGAGCAGAGGAAGGACTCCTCTCCCTGAACAGTGGGAGAAACAATGGGTGATGAACTGACCATAACCTGCATTCCTGTCTCCCTGTGCTGCTTGGGGAGGAGGTAGAGCTGGGAATGAGGGAGGGGTAGGGGAAAGGTGTTTTTAAGGATTTATTTTACTTCTCATTATCCTGCTCTGATTTTGTTAGTAATAAATTCAGTTAATATCTCTAATTAGGGCCTGTTTTGCCCATGATGGTATTTAGGGAGTGATCTCTCCCGGTCTTTATCTCAACTCATGAACTCTTCATTATATTTTCTCTCCCCTGTCCCGGTGTGGAGTGGGAGAGCGACTTTGGTGGATGCCAGGCATCCAGCCAGGGTCAACCCACTACAGGGAGTTATCCAAAAGGGGGCTGATTGATGTTTGGAGATGGACTGTGTATCAGTCAGCAGGTGGAGAGCAATTGTGCATCGGTTGTTTTTCCTGGGGTTTATCTTTCACTTTTCTCCCCCTTTTTATTAATATTATTTTTTAAACTTTGTTTCAGTTATTAAACTGTTCTTATCTCAACCCATGAGTTTTACTTTTTTTTTCTAATTCCCCTCCCTTTCCCACTAGGGTGGGGTGGAAGTGAGCAAGCGGCTGTGTGGTACTCTTGTTGCCAGTTGAGGTTAAACCATGACATTCTTTTCTTGATGATGATGTAGCTTCTATATTAGTGAAGCTGATCTCGAGGCCAAAACAAGATGTAAACTTTTTTTCCTTTCTGCTTATCCATTTAGATGATTTTTAAATAACTTGAGTAGCAGTCAGTAGTAGGAACTACACCAAACCCACATCTGTTCTTGGAGTTGACAAAACCTGTGTTATCTCCTTATATGTTGTGTTTGGAAGTCAGACCAGCCTTAGATTTTAGTTGCAGATGCTTTTCTCTTGTGACAGGGCTCTCTTTTTGGTAAGGGTCCATTTTAGAAAGGTCACCCATTTGCTGCAACAGTTAAATGGGAATTTAGAATAGGTGAATCTTCTAGACTCTTGTTTGACCCATCAGTCTCTGGCCAAATGTTCTGGTTTGAAAAACAAACCAGTGGGAGACACCAAGTCAGAATAAAAACTTATTCGGAAAATTAGAAATAAAGGCAGGAAAAACACTGGTTTAAACTGACAGAGTCAGATATGACCTGACACCCTGTTAGTCAGGGTAGCGGTATCAGTCCAATAAGATGGTGGCTACAGTCCTCCTGAAGTGATGGATGTAGTTCTGCTGAAGCAGTGATCCTGTAAAAGTGTCTGGTCTTCCTTGGAAGGTCCAGTGGTGGGTATGTAGCTCTTGTCCTCTGGAAATCCAATGGGAAAAGCTACCTGTGGTTATCAAAATCTCAGTTTATATCCAGGATGGAATGCTTGGTTCCTCCCTCTGGGTGGAGCATCTCACAATGGGATGGTGAGTCATGCGATAAGGCCTGATGGGCCCATTAACAGGAGATAGTCCAGGAGCAAGTTGTCTATGAGTCATGCAGCAAGGTATTGATGGGCTCATTAACAGAAGACAGGTTTGAGGGAGGAGGCAAGGAACACTACCCCACCTGGTTTCAACAGAAACCTGAAAATGGTGATAGAATACACACTCCTGGGCACATCTTACATTGCAACCCAGGACACCAAAGAAAAAGCTTGCACTGATCTGCCTTGACCACAGGGCTGTCTATAAATAATTTTTGATTTTCTTATGTTCTTGCCTGTGAAACTTGTAGTTCTAGAGTCTTGTGTGGTATAAAAGCTTCAGCTTCATTGGAAGCTTAATGGCTGGTAAGTCATTCAGTGATTGAAAAACTGGTGCATTAGTGTACTGTGTTTTCTCACCCTTGTAGTGTTTTCCCTTATTTTTGGGTGAAATGTATGGCAAATGAACTTATGTCCCAAATATACAGTCAGGATCTTGAAGGAGGAATAGAGTTATCCATTATCTGTTAAGAGCCTTAAATCCTTAACCAGCCCGAATAGTATGTGCTTTTAGCAAGTGCAGTTTCCTTAATCACAGAATCACAGAATATGCTGAGTTGGAAGGGACCCAAAAGGATCATCGAATCCAACTCCTGACCCTGCACAGGACCATCCCTGAGAGTCACACCCTGTGCCTGAGAGTATTTTCCAAATGCTTCTTGAAGTCTGTCAGACTTGATGCTGTGACCACTTCCCTGGAGAGCCTGTTCCAGTGCCCAACTACCCTCTGGGTCAAGAACTTTTTTCTAATATCCAACCTAAACCTTCCCTGACACAACTTCAGGTCATTCCCTTGGGTCCTGTCACTGGGCACCAAAGAGATCAGTGTCTTCCCCTCCTCTTCCCTTCACAAGGAAGTTGTAGACTGCAATGAGGTCTCCCCTCAGCTGGTCCTTATACATTTTCCTCTCCGGGCTCTTCACCATCTTCACAGCCCTCCGTTGGATACTCTCTAATAGTTTAATATCTTTCTTATACTGTGGTGGCCAAAACTGCTCATGATATTCAAGGTGAGGCTGCCCCAGTGTAGAGCAGAGCAGGACATTCCCCTCCCTTGACCGGCTGGTGATGGTGGGCCTGATGCCCCCCAGGACACAGTTGGCCCTCCTGGCTGCCAGGGCACTGCTGACTTTCCATTGACCAGGACCCCCAGGTCCCTTTCCATGGCACTGCTTTCCAACGTCTCATTCCCCAATCTGTCCATACATCCAGGGTTGTCTCATCCCAGGTGCAGAATCCAGCACTTTTCCTTGTTGATCTTCATATGGTTGGTGATTGCCCAGCCCTCTAATTTGTCATGATCTCTCTGCAGGGCCTCCCTGCCTTTGAGGGAGTTAACAGCTCCTCCCAGTTTTGTATCATCTGTGAACTTGCTTAGTATCTCTTCCAGTCCTGTGCCCACAGTCATTTATGAAGATGTTGAAGAGCACAGGGCTTAAAATAGAGCCCTGTGGAACCCCACTAGTGAGAGGTCACCAGTCTGATGTCACCCCAGTCACTAAAACCCTTTGTGCTTGACCTGTGAGCCAGTTGCTCACCCATCACATGATGTGTTTATCCAGCTGTGCATTGGACAATTTGTCTAGAAGGATCCTGTGAGAGACAGTATGACCAAAGCAGGACATGACATGAAGATAGCTGCGTAACTACAGGTGTATAACATTAATGTAATGAATCCATATGGAACGAGAGTGAGAGATGCTATGCTTCTCTGAGAGTGTATGGAAGGGCTGCCTTCTGCTTTAACTTCTCTGACTGATATGTACTGAAGCAGAAGGTCTAGTTGCCCATTATGTCATGCTAAGCAATGGCACAATTTGAAGAATCAATTTCTCCTAATGTTTGTCACTGCTAGGAAGATGCTATCCAACATCAACGTGTAAAGCCCTATATATGGATGTTATTGCCATTGCTAGAGTGTTGTCTTGTAATCCAATAATGTGATCTGCATGCAGACCTACTCTTCAGGGGCTCTTTTCTTCATGTCTTTCCTACTCACATATTCTGGAAATGTTTTTAAAAGTGCTATTTTATTGATTCCTGTCCTTCTGCTCCTCAGTCACTGCACTGGAAATAACTGAATTAGTTTAATATTATGTACTGTCCTTCAAATTTAGATCTCTTGTTACAGTTGCTTGGGTTTTTGATCCATGGAGTGTGTATGCTGCAGAGATCTCATCCCTTCCTCCCTCCACTGTTGTCAGTGTAACCCCTACTCTGCATTTGGTTAAATCTAGGGTGACCACTTGTATTTATATCCCATAAGATGAGGACATGTAATTAAATTTGTTTTAACCAGCAAATATTGAAAATTGAATGGAAACTTCCTAGCAATGTTTGCTTCAAGGAGGGTCTGTTTTTTTCTTGATGATCTTAAAATAGACCAAGAACCTTAATGTACTTTATCACCTGGATTGCAGTAGATGTATTTAATTTTTTTTTTTCTGTTAAGACTGGTCATAGTGATGTTTGCTTTTTTTTTTTCTGCAGGAGGTGTGCTTGCAATGTGTCAAATATAGTTGTACAATGACTTTATCCAAAGAGCTATTATCAGTGGCTCAGTATCACTGTACTTTATGAAAGGAGAGTATCTCCATGCAGATGACTGTGCTTGTTTGCAGAATTGTTAGAGGTACAAAGCAGAAGCAGTTGCTACAGATTTTGGGGTGATGTCATCCGTTTGGAGACTGCAATAAATGAAAACAGAATCAGTTTTGTACTGTAGTAGACTCTGATCAGCTTTTTACTGTCAGTCTCAGAGACATCAATTGTGTAGCAATAATGGAATGCTTACAGAGGTGGAAAGCTTTAATAGAACCTTGACTTTTGTTTTATCTTAACAACAGGCACTGTCTACTTCTGGTTTTGTTGCATATACAGCAAACAGAATTGTTAAGCATTGCATACAGTAACACTAGAACAGGCTGCCAGACACATTTCATCACCTCCTTTCCAAAAAACTTTTACTTAAAATAGTGTCTTGCAACTAATCAGATTTGATAGGCTATTCAGGGACCACTGTTACAAGCATCTTGTTGGTCTGTCTTGCACTGTATACAGAATGCTGATGTTGGTTTTAGCCTTTTACTTGCACTGAAACAAGTAGTTACAGTAAAAACTTAAACCACAGTCTAAATCTGAAATACCTGTGGTGCATTAGAAATCAGTCATTTGAATCAAACTGCTTTTCACTGCTTTTCAGTGTACAATCAGTAGTAGTTCATGAATGTAATATAGGCAGCAAAAATTAATCTCTTTAAAGTTGAGGGTTTTTTTCGTATTTTTGTAGTTTTCAGAGTGAATGGTGCACCTTCAGTTGTGCGTTCTTAGGCTACACAATGTGTATTAGCAGACAAAATGGAAATTGCAAGATTTTTTTTCTCTGAAAATCACAGATGTGCTAAATTGATTATAATTGATAACCTTGAGCCATTTTGATTTCCTCTGACCCATAATAAATACTTTTCTCATTTTTCTGAAGGTGGGAGTTGCTTCAGAAAATTCATGTGGTCTGGAATCTAGACACACTTGCACCCCAAAATGAAGGATATAGCAACAAAAGACCAATTCTTCTCAACAAATAGTTAAACTGGCTTGAGTTATCACTGGGAAAGCTGTTTCCGGTACCCTTAGCAATAGGATGCTCTTAATTTGACCAGTCAGGCCTCTTTCAGAAGGAAAGGAATGTAGATATAAACTTCAGGGAAAACACCAGTAGACGGAACATCAAAATAAAATGATAATTGAAAAATATCCCAACTTCCTAGCAGCTTCTCATGGTAGTAATTTTTTTTCCTCATCTGTTGATGAGACTCTCCCTTTGGTATTGCTTGCCTGCACCAAGTCACACTTCCCTGTGTTCTCCTTGTTGTCTGGCAGCACAGGTAAATAGTCATTCAGGTTTAAGTGGTGATATGTCAGGTCGGCTGTCCTGGTAAGACACTTGGTTACCTGTGTTGTCCCTTCAAACCTTTCCAACTTGTCATCTGTCTTTGTGCCAGTTGTTTGTCATCAGTTTTGTCTTGTCACTTCTCTGTTTCTTCATCTGTTTTTTTTTGGTTTTGTGGTTGTTTCTCTGTGTCCCCCTCCTCCCCTTCTATCATCACTCTGAGATTCTCTGCTCTCATCTTGGGCTCTGCTATGCTGTGTTCCTCTGACTGTCTGGTTTTAAAAACCCTGTTAACTCAGTGTTAAGTGGAAAATGAACATACAGGAAGGGAAGAGGTTGCCTTGGTGGCTGCTGACATTAAAGTTACTTATAACTTTAGGCACTTGTAGTCCTGATCTCCTCTTCAGAGAATTAGCCAGAAACAAGAATGAGAGAATGAGGCTAAGGATGTCTACATTTATAGAAGTGAGCTTGTTGGTGACTGTAAGAAAACCTTGTAGTACTATGCAACTAACTTGTTTCCCTAGACTAGGAAAGGAGTTTTATGTTCTTTATCAATTTAAAGCATGCAGTAAAGCATCAGACCAAAATTTGTTCCGCTATGTGCCATTCCCACAGATGCCCTTCAGCATCCTTTTCTGGACTTTGTTCTACAAAGGCAACAGTGATAGGGTTGCAACTTTCCATTAGCTTGTTTGGAGTAAGGCTTTGGGAGCAAGTCCTTTAAATTTCTAAAAGAGAAGTAACAAATGTAAACAAACTTTTACTGCACAGTGTAGCAGTGTTGACTGAAGCAAATATAGTTCAGACCCAGAAGCATAGTAGCAACATCTGTAACTTTCTAACTGGCTGCAAATCTTTTTTTTTTTCTTTTCCCCTCCAAGCCAGCAAGACAGAGCAACAGCAAGATCCCTGAATAGCCTATCAAATCTGATTAGTTGCAAGACACTATTTTAAGTAAAAGTTTTTTGGAAAGGAGGTGATGAAATGTGTCTGGCAGCCTGTTCTAGTGTTACTGTGTGCAGTGTTTAACAACTCTGACAGTGCCTTCTGCAGTAATGGTATCTTAATAAGTGCACACTCACAATGCATCAGGAAGAGCTAGTGTGGTATAAACTCAAATGCTACCTGAATCTACAGTGTGACTGTCTCTCTGGAAATGGTGCATTTCATCATTAGTTTGCTATTGATGTGCCTTAGCTAGTTCTGTAGTTAAAATAAGGTGTTACATATGGCAGAGGAATAATTTTTCCCTCTGTGCCTTAAACTTAATGCAGGTGCCTGGTCTGCACTAGGATTTTACTACAAGATTGCCAACAAAAGCAAGATACTTATTGTTTATGTAGGATATTTTGACACTGAGGATGCATCCAAGGCTTTATGCAGCTCCAGACTGATATACTACTGAAAACCTCCCTGGAAGCTAGATGTGCATATCTTGACCTTTGCAGGGTTTTTATGCATTGCTACTACTGTCCCTGGAGCAAATTGATATTGTCATGGTAACTTAATGTTCTGTTACCCAAGATCAGTGTGTGAGATGGTAAACTTAATATGTCCTTGCAATGGCCTGCTGGAGAGGGGTTATAAATTACCATTCTAAAAATGATCTATTTTTTAAGAGCCTAAAAGGAGAGACGTGGGACTCTGGGCGGCTCTTAAAAATGCTGTTTATTGTATCCAAGATGTTACAGCAGTCACGGGTCATGGGTGATAGAGCCACACCTACAACTGCCAGCTACAGCTTATAGGCAGACCTGAAGTCAAATTCTGTTCAAGTTACAAAGCATTATATACTTTTCTTTGCTGAGTATCTTCATACATAACAACCAATTAGCATCATACACAATACCTTTACATTTGCCTATAACCTATCACAACTACTATCATTACCATATTATAGTCATTATTATCCAATCACAAGAGTAAGTATGTTACAATTTAAGCTTACAATGGAAAATTCTTAGAGCTTTTTTCTACTTGCTACATCAACCTTTCTTGTTTGCCTGTGGTATCTCTTCTGCTTGGTGAAAGCATCCCTTTGTGTTCAGCTTATCCTTTGCTCTAAGTTACAATACCTCTTTCCAACCTGACATAACCTTTGCTTTCTTAGTTGTCCAGTAAGACTGGCTCAGTACTCCTTACTTTAGAAATTTATTATTCTTCTATATCAAAACTTGCTTTCATCTCTGTTTCATTTTCAGTTCTTACATTCAGAGATCTTTCTGCCAGACCTACATATCTGTCATCCTTCCCAACACTCTTTGAATTTTCTTTTCAATGTCCTTTATGTAGGTACAGTCTGGAGTAAGCTACTTCTGGTAAATGAGGTAGACAGCATAAACTATTGCCTGTAGATAACTGGTTCTGCATTGAAAAAACTTCCTTGTCAATTGAGTTGCCAAAGTGAGGAGGTTGCTTTCATCAAAAATTTTAAATCCTTTAGAAAAGTAGCACTTGCTTTTCAGTCAGGTAATAACTAGGAGAAAGACAAACTTGGAGAAATTAAAGAAAGTGTGTAGAGGCCTCCCAAGTTCAACTGTGCTATAATAGTAGTGGATTATAGGCAGCCATGGTACATGCTTGCGGACAGTGCCTCGCAGTCTCCAATGACGTACAGAGGACCGGTGAGGTATGTAAAGTCTGTGTGATTTCACATGTGGCCTAGCTTTCTTGATAATAGCAAATCAAGTTGACATCTTGTCCTAGGTTACAATGTAAGATGTGCTCAAAAGTATGTATTCTATCACCATCTTCATGAGCTGTTGAAACCAGGTGGGGCAGTGCTCCCTGCCTCCTCCCTCTGGATTATCTCCTATTAATTTGCCCATCAGCACTTTGCCGCATGACTCACCATCCCATTTTGAGATGCTCCGCCCAGAGGGAGAAACCAAGCATTCCATGCTGGATATAATCTAAGATTTTGAACACCACAACAGCCCTTACCTACTGGACTTCCAGAGGACAGGAGCTACCATTGGACCTTCGGATGAAGACCAGACCCTTTTTCCTACAGGATCACCGCTTCAACAGGACCACTTCATCTGGACTGTTACCACCACCCTAACTAACAGGGTGTCAGGTTGTATTCTGACTGTCAGTGTTCTTGTACTATTGCATTTATTCTTTTTTTTATAATTTTCCTATTAAATTATAATTGACTTGCAATTTCCCACTGGTTTGTTTTCAAACTAGTACACATCTTAATTGCTACTCTCATACAGATGAACTAGCAATGTAGCAGCTGGTCTGACACTGATCTGTGTCTGAAAGGTGCAGTCTATTTCATGTGCTGTAGTCTGCAGTCTGATCTCCCCCTCTGTGACACTGGGACTAATAAAGTCCATTCATCTCTAGTGGTTGACATACAACTGTACTGGGTGGTCTTGTGGCTTTGCCCTTGATATCCTTCCTGAGGAGGCAGGCTCAGCACTGTTTCGTTGTTGTGTCTAGAGTGGGTGCTCTGGTGCCACAACCTTCCGGAAGCATTATCATCGATGGTAAAAAGTAGGGAAGGGTCTTTGCAGAGTTTTCAGAGATGTTTATTCCAGCCCCGAATGCATACTGATCCAGAGGCAAAAGACTGAGACCTCTGGGAAGTGCTAAGGGTTAAGTATAGGGGGTGGTCAGGGCAGGGAGCATGCCAAGGTGGGCCCAGGCCAGGGGGNTTAATTGCTACTCTCATACAGATGAACTAGCAATGTAGCAGCTGGTCTGACACTGATCTGTGTCTGAAAGGTGCAGTCTATTTCATGTGCTGTAGTCTGCAGTCTGATCTCCCCCTCTGTGACACTGGGACTAATAAAGTCCATTCATCTCTAGTGGTTGACATACAACTGTACTGGGTGGTCTTGTGGCTTTGCCCTTGATATCCTTCCTGAGGAGGCAGGCTCAGCACTGTTTCGTTGTTGTGTCTAGAGTGGGTGCTCTGGTGCCACAACCTTCCGGAAGCATTATCATCGATGGTAAAAAGTAGGGAAGGGTCTTTGCAGAGTTTTCAGAGATGTTTATTCCAGCCCCGAATGCATACTGATCCAGAGGCAAAAGACTGAGACCTCTGGGAAGTGCTAAGGGTTAAGTATAGGGGGTGGTCAGGGCAGGGAGCATGCCAAGGTGGGCCCAGGCCAGGGGGACTAATAGGGGGAATAGATGGGGATGGCTGAGGAACAGAGGGTTTATGGGGGTGGTAGGCACACTTTGGAACTGGGACAGGGCCGACGGAGGGGGTAGGACAGGGGTACATTAGCCTCTTGCGTCCCTTCTTACCAGGGGGTTCCCACATTTCACCTCCTTTTTCTTCTGTCTTCGAAACTGCAATGTTTTGTTTGCTTCTGAGAAGCAGTTGCCAGCTAGTGCCAAAACCAGTTCTGTGTCTTCAGTGGCCTGGTTTTAGACATAATGCCAATGTTGACAGAGATGGTGAGATGTGCTGAGAGGAACCTGACAAATGTCGAACAGAATGACACTTTTATGTACAAGGTATACCTGGAGTTGCCCAGCATGACTCACTTGCCCATGGCCCAGCATCTGCTCACTGTGTTTCAGAGTCAGGTACTCTTCATACAGCTTTGGCTTTAGCTGTGTGTTGAATTTCCATTAAACAATATGGTTGGTTCACCTATTGATTTCAACATAATGTTGAAAGGGACTTGAGCACAGCAAAAGGGGGTTTCCTAAAGTACTTGAAACTGACTCTTCCTGCCCCCAGATGTGTCAGTAGCTATCAGGAGGAATAGCTAAGATGTCTGTATAATCCTCACCTTATAACACCCCTTAAGGTAACATTTACAGTTAGAATCAGCAATGGAAACAGTGAGGCTAAGAGTAAGATCTTGATAGGGGAATGATGGGTGTGAATGTTAGATCTGCTCCACGTTGTGCCTTGAGTGCTGTCTGCTGGTGGTGGGCTGTACCAGATAACTTCATGTTTTTGAAGAATGGCTGTTGGGCATTTCATATAGCTGGAGCGCTTCAGAAAAAAAGGGCAACTCTGATTCTTTGTTATGTATAATGCCACAAGGAGGGCTTAAAAAATAATTTATTTGAAGAATTATGCTGTGGTGTCTTAGGAAAGATATTGTGATGTAATCTAACAAAAGAACCAGTTCTGTTATTGAACACACCATGAGCATCCTGGAGCAGCTCTTTCTCAGGACAGGCTGGCTCTGTATTAAAAGCTGGCTATGCTCTTCTGTCTTAACATCTTGGCCATGTAGGATTTGCTTCCAAATTTTAACTTGTTAATAAAATTCTGTAGGCAGTGAATGAGGCCTCTTGTTAGCATTGTTTTCTTGTGTGTATCCAAAAATATCTTCCTAATGGTACCATTTATTGTATACCTGTATTGTGCATTACCCAGTGTGTCTAAACAAGTACCATGCTGGCTGACTGCATACCCGGTATAATATCCCTTTTTAGAGCAGCGAGGATTAAACTGAAGAGGATAAGTGTGGTATTTCCAGTAGGAAGGGCTAGTTTTAATGCTAGGGGAGGCAGGGTGTGCTATATGGTGCTGGGACAGAGCGACCTCTGAGCACTGTGATCTGGAAAACTGCCCTTCTGATCAACCTGACTGCTTCTTGGGTCTGTTTGTCCTTTCTTCTTCATTTTGCCAGTTAGATTGTCAGCCCCTGGGCCAAGTTTTTTGTCTACTTAATCAATTCTCATACCTATAAAATAATTTTTCTTATCTGTCGGGAACAGGATAAACATGTCCCTTAATCTAGAGATAAGATGGTGTAGAATTGCATAGGCTTATGCTGTACTACATGTACATAGTTGTTAAAGCTGTTTTAAAATGTTTTTCAGGTTCTAAATGGCTTCTAAGAAGTCGGGATCTGAGTCTCATGGTAAGTGAAGTTTGGTGTCCCTGTCTCTTCAATAGGATGAATCCTACTATTGCTGCTGACTCATGTCCCAGCCTAGACAGTCCATAGAGACTAATCTGTTTAGCCTTCGAGTAGTTTTTTTGTTAGAAATGAAGTACCTTGCCTTCCTTCTTGCATAGGTACTTGCTGATGCCATGCCTGTTCTCTGGTTAAACTGAAATTCAGCATGTGACTGTTTCCTACTTGTTCATGACAGAATAATACCTTCCACTTCCCCTTCAAAATCAAAGCTGAACTGCAGTTGTCATACTGATTTGATGTTTGCTGAAGTGGACACTAGATTTGTAGCTCCTTTCTATAGGAGTAATGTGAACAGCTGGATTGAAAGTGAAGCTTTTAATATATCATAGAACTATGCTTGCTTTTTGCTCAGCAGTGATTTTTTTCCTAAATTGGACTAATCTGGTTCAGCAGGCAAGTGAAGAAAATAATTTCTTCTACATTTGAGATGCATAGTATCATGTAGATGATTGGTATAATAAAAATTATTTGCCTGTATATGTGCTTATCTCTTAAGGATTCATATTTCTGTGGAACATTAAAGTTCAGTTTGTTGTATGTAATGTATCTTCTTCAAATCAGTAATCATTCAATGCAGTACTGGGCAGTTCATGTGAAATTTCTGACATAATTTTTCATGCTATAGAAACTTCTGCTTTTAGAAACTCAGCACTGATCTTTCTGGATAATCTTTCTGATAAGAGGGTCCTGGGGAATTCCATTTTTCTTTTAGCTTTTCAGTCTTGCAAGTAAGAAGTTGAACTACAGACTAAGAAATGCCTCACTTAAATACATGGTTAAGGATTAATAAAAATGGCTGATCAAAAATTAATTTTTATATGGTCTCCTTTGTGGCCCAGTGATCCTGCTGCAAGATAATGAATTTATTTATTTGCTATCTGCCAGCTTTTTAGCAGTTGTTCTCTTGTATCTATGAACATTCTGAACTGCTTGTCTTTTGAGTCTATTTTTACTTCTCTCTTTTGCTTCCTAAACCAGACTAGCAAAGACACTGCTCAGAGCTAGAATTCAATGTCTTAAATATTTCTCAAAACAGTATGATGTGGTAGAACATGCTCCTGGCTTCAAAATAACAGAATCAAAACAAATGGTGCTGTAAGCTGGCTGCTTAACTTGTCTATTCTTTTGTGTACTTTCTGTTCCTAATGATACCAGTGACACTGTCATGGTATTGTTTCTGGAGAGTAGTAGAGCAACTTCCTTGGCTTATTATGTTTTAAGAAATTATCAGGGCAGTTTTTTCCAGTTTTCTCCAGCGTTGTTAAGAATTAATTTGATAAAGTGAATTTTGGCTTGCTGTAAAGCATCTAGTCCAACAACTACCTGTTTTTTATCAGTTCAGTGTCTCTGGAAGGCTGATTAAATCAGTCAAGACAGTTGATGTATCTCTTGTACTTATTATTGAGCTGCTTATTGGAGGTTAGAGGACTTGTTGAATCACAGAATGGTTGAGGTTGGAAGGGACTTCTGGAGATGGTCATGTCCAAAACTCTGCTCAAGCAGAGCCACCTGAAGCACCTACTCAGGACTGTGTTCAGATGAAGATGGGAACATAAGGTATAGATGGAGAGGAAGGAACACTTTTACTGTTTTGGAGGGTATTCTTAGCATACACCTATAACTATGCCTAAGCATGTAACTTCAAATGCTCTCGTAATTTGAATAATTGGGAGTTCAAGCTTAAGTTCCAGTAATTAGTACCATCTAGAAACACAGCTCTCATCTATTAAACAAAAGGTTTGTTATATCAAGTGCAGTATGTTAATATTGCTGTTGTATTCTCACTGTCACTATATAACTTGAAAACATTTAATTCCAGATTCTGAGAATTATGTGTGTTTTGTGACCATAAAAACTAAGTTCTACTTGGTTTCAAAACTGTTCCCCAGTTATAACTAGTAACTGGTTTTATCTGAAATGTTTCCATTTTGCTACTGTAAGACAACAAAATCCACGCTTGATGATATTAAAAAGGGTTTATGTTTCTTTCATGTACTCTGAGTTACATACATGGGAGAAATACCAACAAGATATTCTCAAGAGGTCAAAACAAGAAGAAAAACTTTACTGGCAACTTCAGAAAATTAGAGAACCTTGGCAAAAGGTTTAGAGCAGTCTTCAATCAACATAATACATTCCACAAAGCATTAACTTAGCCCATTCAACTTAACAAGCTCCAAGCCCATCCAATTTTAAGTTACTCAAAATTCCAAGAAGAGGGAATTAGAAGAAAAAGGGAAAGACAGAAAAGATATAGAAAAGAACACACATAGCTACCACTCCTAGTTCCAGTGGTGTTCAGCTAATAGAAATTCCAAGAGGAGGTAGGGTCAAAACATGCTTGCCTTGTGTCTCAGGTTAAATACCCTTTGGCTTTCCTGGGCCCTTCCCCCAGATGTGACTTCTGGTTATCTGGCCACTCTGGACCTAGACTAGGGCTCCAGGGGTGGGGAGTGGAGCATTGCCTCCGGTGTACCAGTGATCAGCAGCCACTGCAGGGCTGGGATACAGGCCCAGGGGGGCATGGGGTATACGGGGCAGTGCATCACCTTACCAAAGGCAAGGCCCAACCTGCCCCTTCCCTCACACACACACACCCAAAATGTTTTGAGCCAGCAATCTCCTCCAGTCTCTCATAGCTACCAAACTGGAGGACACTTCTGTGAGTTGGCCAGCATATTATATTGAAGTCTTACTCCTGTAGTGGAACCTTGGGCCAGGAATGGTCACATGGTACATGGTGTCAGAGATGAGACTGACAGGTACAATTTTGCCAGGGCTATTCTCAGAACTTCCTCAGTATGCTTTTAACTGCTAGAAGGATGAAGTGGCTAACAGCCATATTAAATAAGTTTAAAAAACCCCTTTCATTGCTCCACTTTAGGATGTGACTGTTCAACAGTAGCTTGTATAATACTTCCTATACATAGGTTTTTCTTATTGCTTTAGAATTTGTAGTTAAAAACAATTTATACTCTTACCCATCAGTGTGTTCAAGCAGAAGGGTCATTTGTTTACAAAAATAAAAGGATTATTGGCTCTCTGGATCAGATTTTAACTTCATGTAGTGGGTTGATGCTGGCCAGATGCCAGGCACCCACCAAAGCCGCTCTCTCACTCCCCTACACAGCTGCACAGGGGAGAGAAAATTTAACAAAGGATCTGTGGGTTGAGATAAAGACTGGGAGAGATCACTCCCCAAATACTGTCATAGGCAAAAGAGACTCAAATTAGAGATATAAATTGAATTTATTGCTAACAAAATCAGGGTGGGATAATGAGAAGTAAACTAAACCCTTAAAAACACCTTCCCCCTACCCTTTCCTCCTTCCTGGTTGGGCAAGGAGACAGGGAATGGGGGTTATGGTCTGTTTATCACCTGTGGTTTCTCCCACTGCTCAGGGAGAGGAGTTGTTCCCCTGCACCACTATGGGGTCCCTCCCACAGGAAACAGTTCTCTGTGAACTTCTCCAGTGTGAGTCCATCTCACGAGCAACAGATCTCTGAGAACTGCTGCAATGTGACTCCATCCCACGGGCATCAGTCCTCCCCAAACTGCTGCAATATGGATCACTTTTCCATGGGATGTTGCGGCGCAAAGTGGGTGATATGGTGCCACAACCTTCCGGAAGCGTCTCTTTGTAGAGTCACTCGGCAGGTGCTACATGCACACACACAATCACACATGCACACTGGATAGCTGCTTATCTGTGTCGGTGGCAAAGAGCAGGGAAGGGTCTTTGCATGGGGTCCATAGAGATGTTTATTCCAGCCGCGCACATGGACCAAGACTCATAGGAAGGGTCCGGGGTTAAGTATGGGGTGGTAGGGGTGGAGAGAGCACCAGGGGCCAACCATCAGGGGGCATGGGGGCAGTACAAAGGCAGGGTAAGGGTATGTAAGTCAATGGGGAAATAGATGGGAGTGGCTGAGGAACAAGGGGCTTTGGACCAATGGGGCTGACTGAGGGAGCAGAGCAGGGGTACATTAGCATAACAGAACAGGGCATCCTTGAGAGAAGCCTCTTGTGTCTCCCTAACTTGGNACTTCACCATGGTCTTCACCACAGGCTGCAGAGGAATCCCAGCTCTGGCACCTGGAGCAGCTCCTCCCCCTCCTTCTCCACTGACCTTGGTGTCTGCATAGTTGTTCCTCTCACATGTTTTCACCCCACTGTCTGCAATTACAACTGCGCAATCACTTTTTTTCCTTTGTTGTTAAATATGTTATCACAGAGTGCTTACCACCATTTCTAATTGACCCAGCCTTGACCAGGGGCACATCAGTCTTTAGAACTGCCAGGGATTTGCTCTGCCAGACATGGAGGAAGCTTCTGGCATCTTCTCACAGAAGCCACCCCTGTAGCCCCCCAGCTACCAAAGCTTGGCCATGCAAAACCAATACACTTCACTAGACTAGTACTGTTCTGATTGGGCTGGAACAAAGTGAATACTGTGTCCATCAATGTTTTGCTTCAGAAAGACTTTTAGTTTTCAAATGTCCTAAAACAGTTGGTGTGTTTCTTAATGTGTGTGGGTTTTGTAGCAAAGTTGTATTCAAGATGAGGTTATATCAGTGGTCATTATTTAAAAAAAAAAAAAGCATACTGGGAAGAAACTAATTGTGTTTTGTTGTTTGTTTTTTCCTGTACCAAAACAGTGTGTTGCTATGTAAATACCTCAATGTGTGTTTCTATTCTCTGTGGCTAGTATCTATTTCAGACAAACAAGAAGTCTCTAGAAGGGGAGGTGTCTTACAAGGGGAGGTGTTGTGAACGACACCACTTAGTATGTGAACAGGTCTACTAAGATGCTTATTTGCAACACTTGAGTAATTTGGGCTGTGAGATTGGTTCATAAAGGTAATCCTGCTTCACTTGAATCATCCTGCTTAGAGCATGACTTGTGCTAGTGGGACTAAGCAGGGCATAGTAGCAGCAGTCGCACCAGACTCTGAGCAGTTGAGAGATCTGGTCGTCTCTGACCTGGCCATGATTTATCACTCTCAGTGCAAAGGCTGTCACAGTTGCTATTTCTACATAAGCAAATGCCTTGACATATCCAGGTTCTCAAATTGCCAGTTCAAATACAATTTGGATGCCGTGTTGCAAGTAGTGGTGTTGGTGGCCAGTGAGGTGCCACCTGGATACTGTGTTGTGCAATGCTTGAATATGTGCTTCTCAATAAGAATCAGTGAAAATACTATTATATTCTTCCTGGAACACTTTTTCATCCTGATGGTGCAGATAGGATGTAGGTTATTTGGCCTGATGGTTTCAAAGCTGGAATAAATACCATTTTTGTCCAGCAGGACTCTAGGACCAGACACTGGTGCATAATATGATGTTTAAGTGACGATAGCACATAATGACAAGACCTGGGGATCCTGGTCAATGGAAAGTTGAATATGAGTCAGCAGTGCCCTGACAACCAGGAGAGCCAATTGTGTCCTGGGGAGCATCAGGCAATGCATTGCCAGCCGATCAAGGGAGGGGATTGTCCCGCTCTGCTCTGCACTGGTGTGGCCTTACCTTGAATATTGTTAGCAGTTTTGGTCACCGCAGTCTAAGAAAGATAATAAACTATTAGAGAGTATTACAAATGGAGACGAGCTTTTAGATGAGTCCTGCCTTAGGCTTAGATTTCTGGCAGTGGCTGTTTGAGGCAGCCTGCACCCCAAACTGATCTCACTCACAAGTTCTTAAGAATGGCCAATTAGGTCTATTATAAAATGAATTATTTATTGAATAGACACTAGATTAACAGACAGAAGACTTTAAACAGACTTACTACACAGGATAACACAAAGAACTTCTAGTAGATACAAATACAGTGCACGATAAGGTACCTATATTACAGCTAGCAAAGAAATAGTATAGATTAGGAGTTAATGTAACTTATCACTGAATTGATGATGGAGTACACATAGTGTCCTTTCACTTAATTCCCAGAAAAGTAACCATGGAGTTTGCGTCCAAACTTCGGGGAGCAGCCCTACATGTTAGTGTGCAGAAGACTTCTGCTTTGTGAAAGTTTTGTGTAGCTTTTATAGTTTGTAAAGTGAAATGTCTGTCAGAAATTCCAGCAGCTTATCTTCCTACATCTTGCTCTCAAGGTGAGATGTTTATTGTCAGCTGGGGATCTCACCTCCCTGACACCAGAGATAACTCACTGCCAGACAGCTGTCCAGCCTGAGTTATCTCACCAATTCACGTGAGGGGGAAAATACCCTGAGTTATGCACCAGCTGATAGGCAGAACAGATAAGCTCTTCTGTGTCTGAGGGGAAGTCCTCCTACAGAGAGCATCCAAAGGAGAGCTGTGAAGATGGTGAAGGACCCTGAGGGGAAACTGTATGAGGAGTGGCCGAGGTCACTTGGTCTGTTCAGCCTGGAGAAGAGGAAACTGAGGGGAGACCTCATTGCAGTCTACAACTTCCTTGTGAAGGGAAGAGGAGGGGAAGACACTGATCTCTTCTCTCTGGTGCTCAGTGACAGGACCCAAGGGAATGACCTGAAGTTGTATCAGGGGAGGTTTAGGTTGAATATTAAAAAGAGGTTCTTCACACAGAGAGTGGTTGGGCATTGGAACAAGATCCCCAGGGAAGTGGTTACAGCACCAAGGCTGACAGACTTCAAGAAGCATTTGGACAGTACTCTCAGGCACATGGTGGGATTCTTGGGGCTGTCCTGTGCAGGGCCAGGAGTTGGACTTCGATGATCCTTGTGGGTTCCTTCCAACTCAGGAAATTATTCTATGATGCTATGAATTCCAAATTAACAAGATATTCCTGGTTTTGAAAGCTTCTTATCGTTTTGGAGCCTGTGAATGCCTTGTAGATGAGTCAATAGTGAAGGAACACAAACAGTACCTTAAGTGTCATCTGAGTATGAAAATGGGTCAGTGTTGTGAGAGGAGTGGGAGCTTCAGGCAAAGTTTATTAAAGAAGCCCTGCCACTGAGTCATGAGGTGTCAAGAAGACCCCCTTGCTTTTTAAACTCCTCAGAGAGAGGAGCTCGAGCATGGCTGCATCTTATCTTAGCCTCAGGCTAGCAACAGTTTACATTTTGCAACTTTGTCCTGCAAGTCCTAATGATGGAAAATCAGATATATTTACGTAAAAATGAATTATTAATTAAGACAAATGAACAGACAAAAAAATAACTGATGAAAGGTCTTAATCAGAATTACTTACTACACAGTATAAAACTAAAAGACCTACTAGTAGATTATAGTATAACATAAAGCAGTGCACTGTATCAAAGTACCTATATTAAAACTAGCAAAAGAAATAGTATTGATTAGGAGTCGAACATCTTACCACTGAAATGACAATAACTGCCTTGGTTTGAATGACAGGTGTCTGCTAAGGAAAGCAGGAGCCTCCCTTGGAATGGAAAATGCAACCCNCCTACTAGTAGATTATAGTATAACATAAAGCAGTGCACTGTATCAAAGTACCTATATTAAAACTAGCAAAAGAAATAGTATTGATTAGGAGTCGAACATCTTACCACTGAAATGACAATAACTGCCTTGGTTTGAATGACAGGTGTCTGCTAAGGAAAGCAGGAGCCTCCCTTGGAATGGAAAATGCAACCCCCTTCCCTCCGAATT
>VZRF01008504.1:0-13436 GCA_013396875.1 Vireo altiloquus
CTCTGACCAAAATCCCATGTTTTTTGTTTTTGCTTGTGAGAGGCTTGTGGTAAAGAGGGAGGCGCTGGAAAAGAAAGGTGTTTAAAAATTTGCTTTGAATTCTTATCATTTCTCACTTTTCATTCTGTTAGTAATAAACTTTTCTTTATATTATAACTGTTTTAAGTCTGGACCTGTTTTGCTCCAAAGTTCCTTTCCATTTTCCCCAATAAATCCATACTCCCCTTATGCACATAATTGGATTTTCGTATGCTTGGTGCTGAAACCAGTGTCAAACCATGACAGTCCTAATCTCCCATAAAAAACTACAGAGAATGAGATAAGAAATGCAAGCAGATGACTGAGAGACTCCAACACTAAATACAGATTCCAAAGCACAGCAGTTCTGTCTGCTGTAGTGCAATTTAAAGGACATCTATTTTGCTGCACGATACAGTATCTGTTTTTTGCATTTTGGGTTTGATTGTGGAAATGCAGTAAAAGCAACAGAGCCCAATCAGAAAAAGCAGACTAATCTAGCTGCAAGAGAAGTTTGAGACTTTCCACTGAGGTTAACACAGACTGAAATAGATTCTTTCCAGCTCTTCCTGGATCCTCTTTCTGACCTATTACAGCTCCTCAACAAGAAGCATGATAATCTCCAAGGCAAATCTCCTCTGATGTAGAGGATAGGCCAAACTTCAGGCCCTATACAGGCTAAGGGCATGAAGCACACCTTTTTACCATGTGAATAGGCAATATGATGGTAGAACAAGACAGGGCAGAAACCTCCTGGACACCAAAATCCAGGAGATTAGTTGCCTTTTCATCTCAAAACTTACCCTGGCATGCCAACTGTTCCAAGAGCTAGAGATCTGGGGAGTGATTCCGGCCAGCTGGAAGGAAGGAGGTGTAGGTCTTTCCCATCAGAGATAAAATGAGTTCTCCAGCCTCTGTTCCCCACAACAAACCCCCCCACTGCAAAAGCAGGATTTTTGCTTTCTACAATCCTGTTTAAAAAAAAAAAAAAAATCTTGTCAGAAACAAATCAATACTGCCTCTTCCATTCTTCCTGTAATTCAGAAAATAAATATTTCATGTTAGGATTTTTATCCCATACCTGCTGATGCTGTAGGTGTCAAGTGCCTTTCCTGAAATGTCTACAACCTCCTATCATGAGGGACATACTGGCAAGATTATTTTACATTCAGCACCACCCATAACAATCCCAATTTTCCCACACAAATGCCGACTCTTTCTTTGACTAGTACCAGTTTGGCTTGAGATCAGACCAGGCTTCTGTGAGTTAGAATGCAAGAAAGAGGATGCTAAGATTAACACAGAACAGCAAGGAGCTGCTGATAGACTGACTGTTCTCAGACAACTTGCACTTCATTTAAAAGTTGAAGATCCTGAAGATGGAAATTCTTGGGGTAATGAAACCAGATAAAAAGCAGTATCTAAAATGAGAGAGATATCCATATCAGCAGTCTTTATGCCAAATGAAAATTCCACTTTCTTAGCTCAACAGGAAAACTGTGTTGGAAAGAGGTAGATAAGCAGCTTAGAGTTATTAGAAACAGTCGACCTTCTGTTCATCAGACTTTTTTGTTAATTTATCCCAGCCCTCAATGTTTCTGCAGAGAAACACAAGAGTCAAAGGCCACAGATGTTCCTAGACAGCAACTTACAGGCAGCACAGCAAGAACAAGCTGATACAGGGAAACATCTGTGTAGTTAAATTACCACAAGCCTGGGAAAAGGATGAATTTTAAGGTTATATAACCATTTGGCTAGAGCTGTATCTTTGGTGATGCTGAGGTATTTTCAGCTGGAGTCAATAGCCTGCATGGTTGCAGACATGCAGCTACTAGCATATCAGGTTTTAAAAAGTGAAGCTTAACATGTGTCCAAGTGCAATGGTTGGTCCTACACACCTGTAAAAATTGCCTTTGAAGACATTATCACCAGAAACAATGCATAGATTTAATCAGAGGCCTAAATGTTCTCCAGAAAGGTAAAAGAGGTTCTTAGAGGAAAAACGCATTCCAACCAGTTACAGGTAAGAATGTCAGTAGCAGAAGTACGTAGACTCAAATCAAGGATGGGTAACACAGGCTTCAGATGTCTCGAGTGTCAGCACATTCCTGTTGCGATCTGTCATGCACACTGATAATGGGAACTGAAGATCTTACCTGGCAACCTGTGTGCCTATCATTATGTCCCCTTCCTTCATGTCCCTTCGACTGTAAGGTCTGCAACACAGGCAAACACAGCTTACTGTATGCAACTTCAATAATGTTCCAGAAACACTACAAAGTAGTAGCAACTGTTTGACCCAGAAAGAGAGTATCAGCAGTGTTGTTGAACACATCACAAATAGCTTGTCATTGCAACGGCAAGACCATGTTTTCCAGAGCCAGCTACTTGAGCATCCTGGGCAGGAGTGTTGGAGGGATGACAGCACTAATCTTCCCACCATGATCCACCTCTACAAGAAGCTTGAGACTCGGAGAACTATCTCTGAATTTAGTGTCCACAAAGCCTCCTCAAACTACCCAGTTTCTCTGTGCTTCAACTACTGCCTATTGGGTATATCAACAATGTCCAACTTAGAATATGTATCTTTAAGTACAAGTTTGCCAAATTAAATTAAGCAGGAACTGCTACGGGTCTGCAGTCTCACTTGAGCACATTGCATTCCAGTTGAAGACATGACAAGGAACAGCAGATGATTCCAAGAAAAGTCTAGGGCAGCAGAAACATTACCCCAATGTCTAGCTAAATCTGGCACAGCTCTATATTTTGAGTCTTGTAATTAACATATTTTATAAAAAGAAGACAAAAGGCATTGGGACTTTGGCAACAGTGGGTGCTGCCAGTACACATTGTTTTGAGGTTTAAGTTGCAAATCAAATGAGGCATTTTAGCCAGAAATTCAGAAAGGACAGAAAGGTATACCTCATGTAAGGATCAACACTGAGAAACACCGATGCAAGCAGCAACTCTGCAATGAAAGACAAAGCAAATTCCTGGATATTAACAGTGCAGTAGAGCACAGTTTCCACAATTTTCAGCTAAATTGATATGAACTCCTGACAGCTCAAAACCCCCATATCCCATCTTTGTTTAGGGTAAACCCACCAGAAACGACTACTACATTCATTCATTTTGGGTTACTGGTATGCTGTTGAAAAATAAACTTTCTGAAGTGTACCTTTAGGAAACTATCTTATTTTCAATCCTGCAGTTTTGCATGTGTCTCCTCTCTCTACAGAAGGGTCAAGCAGACAGAATTCCTAAGCAAAATCCTAGTTTTGATGCATATAAAATGTCATCCCATGATTCAGCCAGAAGAGGGTGGTAAGACACCTTGGCACAGGTCAAATACGAACTACTTGGTTGCTTTAAACAGAAGGCATTCGTTTATCTTTTCTAAGTAGCCTAATTCACTTTACTCTCTCTAATAACAGTAGTTCTTGGGAAATACATTGTTAAACATTTTTTAAACTGCTCATTTACACTGCACTTTTAGCTGGTTCATCTCCACCTACTATTTTTCATTGCCTGTGCTGCAGTGGTCTAGCTACTACAAGCTAGAAATGTATTCAGATGTAAATACCTTCCCATTACTCGAGAGTGAGCAGGAAAGCCACAAAACGTAACAAGGAAGGCTACTGCCTTTAAAACTGTCACTGTAGTATGAACTTATGCCTCTTTTTGCTTTAGGGATTAAAATAGGAAGGAAGAAATTACTCCATATTCTTAAATACCCACAGGCATGAAGTTTTTAAGTGTATTTGTATATGTAAGAAGAAAAGTTTTTAAACATTTAAGTTGTAAACATAATTGGTACTTTAATGCCCTTCTGCACAATTCCTTCTGCATACCTTTTAGAGTGTGGCAAATTTTGTAAATGACAAGTGGTGGGATGAGGCTCAAGAAAATATAGTACAAATGTCCTTGTGAAACCAAAAATCAAACTTCATTCTTTAATCAACAGCTCTTGCTGTTGATATGATAATAAGTTATCACATTCCTTACTCATTTCAAAACAGAGAAACACAGGAATAAAAACTGTCACTTTTTGTTTTATTTATAGTCAACCTCTCTTCTTGTTGCAACAGATCAAATAAGGTAAGGACTGGCAAAAAAAAAAAAAAATTGAATGCAGGCAGAAGTCTTGCCATCTTGCTTCTTTAAACAAAAGACCAGCCTTCACTGACTCCAGCTCCGAGGTTTTTCAGCTCTAGGTTCATTCTCAATGGAGTCACTCTGCTCTCCCCCAGCACTATCCTCAATATTTTCTCTATCAGCATGAAAATCTTCACTGAAAACATACTCCTATAGGGTTATCAACCTTTAGGGTAACATCCTTTTCCAAATAATGTTGCAAATGAAAGTAGATAAAAACCTTTTGCTAGTAAAACATGTTAGAGTTTTACTTTAGTTACCTCATTGGTTCTGTGTCAAACTTCTCTCTTTCTACACTAAACAAATTCTGTTTTCCTTGTTTCTGGTTTTGAGGCCATATCACTCAGGTAATTTTCTCCATTTGCACATTCGAATGCCTTTGCCGTCAGGCAGCAAGTGCGATTAGGCAACATGAAACTGTGAAAGTTGTGCTGCAATTGCAATTCTGTAATTGCAATTACCAGACTTAGAAGAGTTCAGTCATTGTTTTTAAGGACGTTCCCAGAAGGCAAAATGTCTTTGAAATCACCAACCCCAACAATAGATTTCTTCAGCGATTGTCCTTCTCCCTTAAGGTGCATGGCTTGTGATAAGCCGTCAATTTTTGGAATTCCAAAGAGAAACACGAAGCTTTATAGATGCATGGCCATACATCAGCAATCAGATAACCTCCACAGAAATTAGTTATAACAGGTAGCACTCTGCTAACCTCCATCCTTTAGATTCGGCAGCTCTATCTCTTTCAGGTCAAAGTCACTGGTTTTGGGAAAACCATCAAAATGCTTCTTTAGAACCCACGCCTTGGCAATCACCATCCTGTGCAACAAACACAAACAAAAAGCACACCTGTCAAAGCGATGCCCAACAGTGCTGGGCTGCTCATGGGGCTGGTTTAGATTTCATGAGGCAAAACACTTATCTCGATAATGTACCATCACACAAGAAGGCCTCTGCTTGGTTCTGTGGTAATATCACCAGATTAAGAAAATGTCAGAAAAGTTCCCTCATTGCTTTAGCGACCCAGATCTTCCTGCGACCTGCCAGACCTCCCCGCCTGCTGGCAGCAAGTCCTCATGTGGGAAGTTAGCCCAACAAAATTTACAACTCCCACTCTAAAGATACTAAAGAAGGAAAATCTACTAGTTTTAGGACTAGTAGATTCGCGTTAGGAAAAAAATTAAAAACTTAAGTCTATTGCCTCCATTACCTGAGGTGTATACTGAACTGAAACTTTTACTAGCTTGAACCAAAGTGCAAGTGAGAAAAACAAAGGTAAGCAAGATCTTTCTGTGACACTCATATTGAAAGAAAACGCTCCTCTAGTTGTGTTGCAATAGGGAGCACATTGCTACCAACATTTTCCATACAAGACAGAAATAAACAAATTACCCGCATTAATTCTATCCTCACAGGTCCCTTTCCCTTCTTATACCCAAGTGCATCAACAAGAAAAAAGAATCTTATACTTAGAGCCGGCAGGTGAAAACTGGGTCTTCTGCTGACAAGTCAATAACTTTCTGCGTCGGACTCAGTCAGTGGCTGGACTCCTTCGGTCACACACGTTTCTAAAAGGCGAAAATGTGTGCTGTCAGCAGATAACCGCCCTCAGTACACTTCCCCCGGATTAAGTGCTCACAGCATGGGGCAACACCCAGTGTGATTCACTTCCTCCCACTAAGATTTGAGATCAATCCTCCAAACCTCCCCACCGTTTCAGTGCCCAGCCAGCTGCACAGGCACGTTGTCAAGCATGCAAAGCTAAATGCATAAACTCTATGGTTCTAGAACCCCAAAAATACTGCAGTCTGGAGACGAAGACTATCCACCTCAACATCCACAGCAGTTTCTTCAAATCACATTTTACCCGTCCAGTCCTGAAACTCTTAAACGTTCTAACTCTAGAAATATATCTAATTAAAAATGCATGTCAATTTCATTGTTCAATCCACAATTTAACACAGCAAATGGCCCATACGTTTGCCATTCATGGTGTGTGCTCTGACATGTTCACTGTTCCCAGCGCAAGGAGAGCTTGTGTGGCTAAGCCTCCATCTGCGAGCCACCTTAAGAAACAATAGCAAACTTTGGCATTTTGCCCCAACTATGTTGCAATGAGGTATGCAGCATGGGAAAAAACTTCGTCCAGGGGACGGTCTTCAGCTTTTGTTCTTTTATGAAAACGCTCAAGTAAAATACGAAGGGTGAAAAGGGTAAAGAAACCAATACATAGCGATGTGTTCAACTACAAAACACAAGAAGACAGAAGTACTAATTAGCAACAAGGACCTGAGAGGGGAAAAAAAGCAAAACGCGTTTATTAAAGACGCATATGCATCAACTATTTAGATGAAAGATTAAGTCACCAAATACAGAAACTAATTAGCACTCAACTCACACAACTTTCCGTGATGAAACAGAGATATTCCGTGTTCCTCAATGACAAAGAAACACAGCACAAGCGAAGGTTTCCTGTGCCAGAAGTGTGTGCTGGGGAAATCACCTTCCACAAAATGAAAGAAGTATCATCAAAATCAATGTCAAAGCATCGCACAGTCGGCAAGGGGGCAGCCAAAGCCAGCATTTGTATCTGCCGCTGTATATACTTGCTTTGGTATGAACAGTGTTTGGCTGTAACAAAAGAGACCATGACACTGCAGCAACAACAAAGCAAAGCCAGAAAACATTTTTACAGGAGCAAAAGGTGAGTTCAGAGTAACACAAAACTGATCCCACTCACCAGCTTACACTCACAGGCATTGAGAGGCATTTGTCCCACCTCTGTGCCCCACCTTCCGATAAGTATCCAAGTGCTCCCACCAGGAATGACCAGGGACAAAGGAATGATGGCTAGGCTGGCAGCCATTCACCGATGTGCCATTTGCACCCCCTACAGTGAGCCAAAAGTGATTTAGAAATGCTTTGTCTTCCATCCCGTCACACCTTTGTGAATCATCAATATCGACTCCCTGCTTTTTGTCTCTTTTGTCTATATGCCTCCAAGGCACAGCCCTATTCTTCACTTTCCCATTATTCTATCTTAATAGCTTGAGTCTTCATGTCTGAGTACAGAAACTTGTTACTTGCTTCAAGCTGTCCTCCGTTTTCCCTCTCAAACCTGCTATCATCATGGTGATCTGCAAATCCACGCGCTATCAGTTCTGCCCATTTCTGTCTCTCTTCTGTTGTTTCTTCGGGTGCTTCCACTCTCAGACCTCCCATTCACACGAATCCTCACCTTCCTATCAAAAATCTCCACTTTTTGTAATACACCGATTTTTTTCAGCAGCGCAATGATCCTGCCTAGGAACAATAATGAAAGACTAATTCCACTGAACCATTTTTTATTATAATTAAGCCTAATTTTGGAAAAAGGACAAATTCTCTGCTTTCCATTCCTCTTTTTCTACTGAAATCGCATCATTATAGCCACTTCAAGGTGAGAGGAATGACAGGATTCATCTTTAAACAGGCTGTGGGTCTGCTGGTAGATAAAACTAGCACTGAGAGATAAAAGAAACAATGGGAAGGATCCCACTGATTGATGAATGGAAAAAAAAGATATTTGCCTTTACAAACAAACTGTAGGTCTGCTGACAAATGAAACTGGATATTGAAAGATGAAAGAAACAATGGGGAAATACCATAAATTCCATAAGAATTAAAACTACTGTAATAATTATATACATTAAAGGAGGGGAATCTTAGCATTCTGGGAAGTCTGTACCTCTCAAGTACCTCAGCCAATGGGGAAAGAGAGAGGGAAATGCAGCCGGGAAATTAGGATAAAAGGAGGCTGCATCCTCCAATAATTTGAGAGACCCAGGGGAATGCCCCATGGCCTCTCCCTTTATTCGAATAAAGTAAAAGTATTCCTCTGTCTCCTTTTTGGACACAAACCTCTGGTGTTTGTGGATTAATTTTCCTGACAAAGGCTAGAAGACTTTTCTGTAGGTTTTAAAACAAAAAGCCCCAAACCAAGCAGAAAACAGAACACAGACACATGCTTGATTAATGGGTCCACAAACTAATTTTCAGGTTAACAAACCAAGATTATTTTGTATATTTAGATACAAAATCATAAGAAGTGGTAAGTACTACATTGCTTAAGCATATCAAATAACACCAAAGGATAAACAGCAATGATACATTTGTAGGGTCCTGTTAAATCTTACTGGACTAAGCATGTCATGGCTACAATCTCAGTTCCAAGAACAGTCACTTGCTCTTGTAAACTGTAAAACTCCTTTGTTTTCAATGTCAGTAGATTTGAATAATACATTTCTTTTGACCGTGAGTTATATCTTAGTTAACCAGGAGTTCTGTGATTTTTAAAAATTTTTTGTAATGAACTATATTTAATTAGTTAAAAAAAATTGTGATTTTAGCTGGATTTGATTTTGATCTGTGTTGGCTGAGTGTCAGTAGAAGACCCTGAGAAATTACCTCACTGTACTTGCAGAAAGGAACTCCATGGACCCATACCCCTTAGAGAACTTAATCAACAGTTGAAGAATAAAATTCAATAAAGAATTATTTAATGGTTACCAGTTGAGATGAATTAGAACAAGACAGATATCTTGAGAAAGTTAAGGAGTCAAAGGCCTATACACCCCAGGAAACTTGATTAATACATTGCAGGTGCAGTAAGGGAGCAGTTTCATAGTCGAGTACACCCCCACAAAACTTAATCAGTAGTAATTGTCTAACCAGGGCAGTAAATTTAATAAAACACTGTTTAGCTACAGATAAAATTCGGGTTATCCATTAAACAAAAATAGATTAAATGTTCTGGAAGTAATGAAAAGAAGCAAAACATATATATACCATGATGCAATAAATTGGGTGGACTTTTGAGAGTGTCTATAAAAAAAATTGATTGTTACAGTGTATATAAATGTATGAAAATTGTTGTTTCTTTGAACATATCTATGGCAAATAAATTCCCAGTATGTTCCAAATTTTGATGCAAAATTTTTATTAGGAATGTTCATCTAACAGCTTTTTGCTGTTAGATTCAAAACTCTTTGTTTCACTTTTGCATGCTTTCTGCACAAGGTGTTTCATAAACCATTATAATCATTACAGTAAAGAGAGTGCTACGATAACTTGAGAAAGAACAACCCATGACAGTGGTAAGAAGACTCTTTTAAAAATAAGGTGATACATTTCACAAAAGAGCCATTAAAGCCTTCGCTGAAATTGGGACAGCATTTATTCTGATGTTCTTCAAACCCTCCTTGACCTGTGGTCCAGCTCATCTAGTTATCAAATAATGAAGACTATCAAGGAAAGAAGTAATGGATTGGGAAATCTTGGCTTTTTGCACTAACAATATACACAAACAAGCAAAGATCCCATTTGTGTTCAGACACTGCAGCTGCTGCAAACTGCAGCAGAGCTGAAAGCAAAGCACCTTCACACAGCTAATCATAGCTCAGTACTCAAAATCGGCATGGGTAAGGAGTTTCAAAATTCAAGAAGGTCGGGAATAAAAGAGACAGACAAATCTGAAAAATTGAAATAGTTTGGAGGCTGAAGAGCTAGTGGTGATACCAAAAATTTGGTGACTCCCAAAAATTTGGGAATCTTCACATTGAAGTAGAAAAGCAGTAAAGCTCTCAAGGGAGCATGAGTCAAACCAGAAAAGTTCATGTTTCTTAAGTAACCTCAGCTATTATTCCTGACTGGTGTGGTATGGTTTCCTAGCCTGGACTTGCCGAAACCTTGCCCTAACCGTGAGGACAAAATCCTCTTAGAAACCTGTCAGTTACATATGAGTTCAATTCAAATTTTGGGCTAATTAACAGTTCATTTTCCTGACAGTCATAATTTGCAGATGTGATTGTGGTACTTTTCCTTGTATCTCTATTCTGAAGCAGTTACACCTATGCTCGCACCCACATCGGAAGAAAAGGGTATGATTAAAAGCTGAGTAAAGTGTATCTCAGACATAATTAGTTCATAGATTGGTTCTGAGGAGAAATTCACCCACCACCACAGCACAGCAAAGCTTTTCTTATAATCATCATCTTACCTATTTTCTTCCCCCAAATCTAATTTATTAGTCTTCTGCAGCATTTTGAAGCAAAGTGCCAGGAATGAGCATAAGGGACAAATACCTTAAAGAAGAAAAACAANCTTGGCAGTAGATATTGCCAAGGGAGTAATAATTCAGAGGCAGCCTCAGGATTTCCCATACACGTACAAGGATTACCAACTGCCTAGGAGCGAATGCAACCTCAAATCCTATGTGCCTACAAGTTTTAGAAAAAATTACCTGTTCCTCCCCTCTGGCTTAGTTCTTACAATGCTTTTTCAATTGTATTTTTTTTTCCCTGTGGTAAGAACAAAGTAAAGGCAAGCCACTCCCATGCTACTTTTGGCAGAGACCATACTGCAAATATCCAGGCAAGCATGACACTGCATTATGAAACAATAAAGCTGCAAATTCACTTCCTTATGCAATACTACCAAATCTTGGAAGAAGGTCAAAGATTGGAGGCGACTAGTTATCACTGTTCTAAATGACAGTGCCACCTTGAACTTTGTTACAAGGTTGCAATTCCAACAGAAGTTCAAAGGAGGAAGTTCACAAGGGGAAGTGAAAAGGGAAACCAACACCATCAAGGAAATAGGTCAGCTGCATTCAGGTCTCAGAAACTGCACATGAAGTAAGACCTTATCACTCTCTGCAGCTATCTGCTTGTAATAGGCTGTAGCCAGGTGGGGGCTAGTCTCCAAGTAACAAGTGACAGGATGAGAAGAAATAAGCTTAAGCTGAGCCAAAGGAGGTTTAGTATACGTGCTATGAAAATATTTTCAACAGAAGAGGCTGTAAAGCATTGGAACATGTTGCCCACGGAACTGGTGGAATCACCATACCTGAAAGTGTTCAAAAAATATGTGGATATGGCACTCGATGACATGTGTACTACATGGACAAACTACATCCGTCTACTGACTAACATGGCGGTGCTAGGTTGGACTTGATGATCTTAAAGGTCTTTTTCCAACTTCAGCAATTCTATGGTTCTATGGGGCACAGCAGGTGATATGGGTTGACAAACAAAGTTGAAGCTTCTTGAAGCTGAAGGCTGAAGGGCCAGCTGTGCTTTCCTAGTCACTGCACAGCACCCTAAATTGCTTTCAGGCACTTTTTTACTTCTGCCTTACTTAAATGTTGATACAGGACAAACACATATTGCACAACATCAGTAAATGCAAAATTTCCTCAAAGCTCTAGAGACATCCTATAGCCCAGTTTCACTTCCTAGATTTGCAGAGACAGGCCTGTTACTGCACCACAGAAAGAAATGTTTAATCTGTTTGATTTCACAGCTGCCAAAAAAACCTTTGAGTTTTTAAAAGCTTAGATTTTTACAAAGGTTAAACACTCCCTTGCAGAGTATACGTCTCTTGCAGCACAGTGTACTAAGTGAACTCGAACGGGAAGCGACAAACTTCCATCTGGCGCTTTCAAGCACCACTGATCTCTCGGAAGCCCCCTCCTGGATTTCTGTAATATTACAAGGGTAGTTTCACCCTTGAACAAGTTCCTGCTTGTAACATGCACAAACAACTTCTCCCTCAAACTTGCTGCTCCAGGCCGCTTAGAACATACAAGATATACCTCTGATCTGTTATCTGGTTTCTGTTACCTGTTATCTTGTAATATTAAGGAGACTGAAAAAGATAAATGAAAAATTAAAGGGACATGAGGAAAAAAAAAAGAGGCATGTCAACAAGATTCTAAGGAAACAAATTTTAAGAGTGGAAGCACAGATCAGTCATCAGCACAGATCAGACTGCACACAGACATGTGAAGTTGTATTACTTTTGAAAGAGAAACATCTTAAAATTTCTTCAGAAATTGTTCAGGCAACCTGTTCTAATATCTAACCTTGCCATGGTTTGGCAGGAAGAAATCTGAGAACTCTCCAGTGTGCCATTGGAAAACACTGTTTAGCAAACAACATTTATCATCTCTTACCATGCATTCCTCTCAGATAAGCTGGGTTCCATTCTCTTGGTACTGTCTTACTAAGCAGCTGAAGAAGCTATCTTGCAATAGCTTTTGTTTCTGGATATTGCACAAAGCCATTTCTCTCTTGGTTTTCCTTCATCATCCTGGTGACCCCACACTGGATTTGTTCACGTGTACCAGTAATGTTCTTCTACTAGGGAACTGAGAACTCTCGATGCAGCTGGGTCCAAGTTCAGGGTAGATTCTGTCCTTCCAGATCATGACTGTCTGGGTCTTTTATAAGGATACCAAAAATTATAGCTAGTAATGGGCTGCTAACTGGACTTTGTCCTGCTGTGGACAATCCTCCAAACAGAGGGACCAGTTTCATTCACCAATTTGGCTCTGAGGTAGGGCTAGATGAACACTCACATTTGCAGACCATAGGAAACAGTCAGAACTCATGCCCATGACCAGTGCTGATCAGCGGCAAGAGGCAAATCTGTCAGGTGCTGTGTGTCACTGCAGGATGGCTTCCTTGTCATTACACTGAGACCCCTAGGACGGCATTTTTCACAGATGCAACCCTACCACTAGACTTTCACTTACAGTGGGAAACACTTTGCTACTCCAGTCCCTACCCTGCGGTCCATCCACTCAAGGGGTGTGGAAAGAGGAGGTTTGCCATTGGAGACAGAGGCAAAAGAATTGTTGAGTACTTCAGCCTTCTGGTCCATTGCTACCTGTCTGCCAGCCATGCATTTCCCATGGTGGTATACGTATGTACTCCTTCTTTGACTTCTCCTGCCTGGGTAACATATCTGTAGAACCCCTTCTTATTATTCTTTGCACTCTTTGTCAAATTCAGCTCCAGATGCGTCTTGGCCTTCCTCAGCCCATCCCATCACTATCAGACTCCCTATATTCCTCCCAGATACCTGTCCCTGCTTCCACTGCCTCTGCATTTCCTTCTTGCCTTTTAGTTTGACCAACAGTTCCCTACCCATCCATGCTGGTTTCTTGCCTTCCTTACCCAATTTCTTGTGCCTGGGGATCACTAGCTCTTGCGCTCTGTGGAAGGTGTCCTTAAAAATATGTCAGCTCTGTTTCACTCCCTTGTCCAAAAGGACAGTTTCCCAAAGGGTTCTGCTGACTAGCTCCTTGAAGACATGGAAGTTTGCTTCCCCAAAGTTCAAGATAAAGTTATTATAATAACAAAACCACTCCTAGATAGGCAGCTACTAAAAATATATCTTCCTTCCTCAAACCATGTGTTATATTTGTTAAAAACGAGGTTCAC
>VZRF01008512.1:98-99953 GCA_013396875.1 Vireo altiloquus
CCACACTGTCCCCGGCCCGTAGTGCTGCAGGAGGTTGTTGTGGCCGAAGTGCAGGACCTGGCGCTTGTTAGACTTCACATTGTTGGACTCGGCCCATCTATCCAACTGTTCCAGGTCTCCTTGCAGAGCCTTCCTGCTTTCCAGCAGATCAACACATGCTCCTAGCTTAGTGCCATCTGTGAATTTACTTATAGTAGACTCAATATCCCCATCCATGTCATCAATAAAAATATTAAACAAAACTGGCCCCAGCACTGATCCCTGGGGGACCCCACGAGTGACTGGCTGCCAACTGGGTGCAGCACCGCTCACTAGCACTCTCTGGGCCCGGCCATCCAGTCAGTTCTTAACCCAGCAAAGAGTACACCTGTGCAAGCCATGAGCTGCCAGCTTTTCCAGGAGTTTACTGTGGCAGACAGTGTTAAAGGCTTTTCTGCAGTCCAGGTAGACAGCATCCACTGCCTTTCCTGCATCCACCAGGCAGGTCATCTGGTCATCAAAGGAGATCAAATTGGTTAAGCATGACCTACCCCTCCTAAACCCATGCTGCCTGGCTGTGATGCCCTGGTCATCCTTTAGGCCATCCTTTGGTGTGATGACACTCAAACTCTTCCATTACCTTGCCAGGTACCGAGGTCAAGCTGACAGGTCTGTAGTTTCCCCAATCCTCCTTCCTACCCTTCTTGTGGATTGGCGTCCCATTGGCCAGCTTCCAGTCATCTGGAACCTCACCAGTGAGCCAGAACTGATGGTAAACGATGGAGAGTGGCTTCACAAGCTCATCTGCCAGCTCCCTCATCACCCTGGGATATAATATCTTAAGCACTGATACATCAAATTTGCATTTTATGATAGGCAGAAAATTTGAATACAAAAAACAAATGGGAGACACTTAGAGCAAAGGGGAGGATTATTTTTCAGCTTATAACGGACAACCATAATAGTAATTTCTCTTTTGGGATGTGTATGCATCTTTGCATATTCATTTTTTATACCTCTGCATTAAATACAACTGACAGAGAAGAAACTGAAAATATTTCAGGGCTGATCAATGCAAGATGGTAATTTTTGTTTTATTCTTGGTGCTTTCCTTAGTAATAACTAACACTTTGCCTCTTCGGTATCTAGTAAGCATTTAGGCTTAGTACTTTTAAGTATCTATTATGACCCCCAAATTATAACAATGGATTGTTGTAGAGGATTGCTCCTCCATGTGTCTCACTGCATTTGTTTATATTGAATTCCATCTGCCATTTTATGGCATCTTTAATCAGTCTTGAGTCTTCTAATTCCTCAGTTTAGCCTTGACTTTTTTTTCATTACCTTGAAAAATTCAGTATCACTGGTAGACTTCATTGCCATGATTTTCTTCTTTTCTAATTACAGTATGAGCAAGCTTGCTCTATGTACAATTTAGTCTAAAAGTGTTCCATTCAAGTGCCTTCATACATGCTCTATACACAGGAAAAATGTGCATATCCATGCTTTTTCAGAGAATTCCTTTTTTCACCCCAAAAGGAACACTGTTCACTCTGTTGCCATAGAAGTGCTAAAGTCAGTCAAAACATTTAATTGCCATTTATCTTCTCATCTTTCACCTTTTTTTTCCCCATAAACTAAGTTGATTGCCTGCATCTGAGAACTTAAAACTAGGTCTTCTAAAATATCTTACAAATGATGTCATGAATCATGAATCAGAAAATAATCTATTATCCTTACTATACTGTTTAAAACAAAATATTGCAGAGAACCACAGCCCTGAAGGACTGGCAAATGCCAGAACCAGAACTGATTTAACTTGGCTCATTTTTGCTTCCACTGTGTCTAAATGTAATACCACAGGCAGGAACATTGTCCTTAAGAACTAACCAGCTTGGAACTAAGACTTAGAGATTTTATATTGAATCTTATCTTCCCACATCTGGAATGACAGTTAGTTCTGGATGCACCAACAGAAAAAGGGCAGTCATTCACTGAATCTGTGTAGCAGCAGTGGAAATGGAGAGTACAGAAGGTGTCAAAAGCTGCCAGGAGACCAAGGGAAAAAGGGTTTTGAAAACACGGTGAAGACTGCTTTCACCCAAGATTGAGAGGGGACTCTTCAAATCACACTCCCCCTAGGTACATCACAATCACGGAAGGGTTGGAGTATGTCTTTGCCCTCAAGTCTAGTGATCCAGAATTTAAACAGCACTCTCTGGAAAGAGAGACGGGTTTGCACACACAAACAAGGTAATGGGAAGAATAATTACTTTATGCACACCTTCCCTTCATGAATGGCTTTCAGCAGTATGCTGCTGATGCTGTGTCAGAAGATGTAGTCCCATGGTCTCCATCTAATTAAAGTATTGCTCTCTCAAAAGTGAGACTATTTCCACAATTTCATTGCAGGCGTTTATCACTCAAAGTGTGAATGGAGCTCCTCTGGCTCATTACAAACATTAAGTACTGGCAAGAATCTAATGAATGCCAGATGATGATGTGCTGGCTTAATGAGCTCTAATCAGAGAAAATACTGCCTTTTTAACCATCATGCATATACAGTTATCAATTTGGAAACCGTGTTGAAACACAAGCCCTCGAATGACTGTGCAATAGACATTAGGATCTTTCCATGTCATCAAAATTCAGATGAATAATTCTAAATTTTCGGTTTTGAGGAGACACAAACCATAATCCAATATAATATTATCTTACAATTTGTAACAAGTTTTAAGAATAGCCTCATCTATAAAAAGTGCCTTTATATCAGAAACTAGCTATTTTATTGATAATCATAGAAATAATTGAAAGGCTTGGGGATGGAAAGGGACTTAAAGGTCATCTTGTTCCAACCCCTCTGCCACAGGCAGGGATGTCACCCACCAGATCAGGTTACTCAGGATCCCATCTGACCTGGCCTTGAACACTTCCAGTGATGGGGCACCCACAACTGCTCTGGGCAACCTGTTCCAGTGCCATCTTATGCTCGGAGTAAAGGTTTTCTTTCTAATACCCAATATAATTCACCTCATCTTTAGTTTAAAACTTTCTCCCTTGTCTGAATCACTATCTGCCTGTGGAAAAAGTTACTCTGTCTCTAAGACTCAGAGGGTTTTCTGGTAAGAGTTTAAATTAAGTAGGTAAGGTCCTTAATTAGAGGGGGACAATGCTAATTAGACTCTTCAGAAATCATTTAACAGAAGAAAGAAATGGAAAATTCTGTAGAGAAGAAAGTAAAGCTGAAGGACTTGATAATTGGACATCAATTTAGCTAATGGAGAACCAATGAACTTTTCAACACTGACAAGTAATCTAAAATTTCTCACATTAAAGAAACAAAACTGAGACAGTTTATCAAATCACATTATCTTGACTATTTTCTCCTCTTCAAGACTCTTCTGTGCAATGACAAAGTCATTTAAAAAAAAATTAATTATAACAATAAACCCCCACTGGCATCCACACTACCTGATCTAACATGCTGAAATGTGGATGACTCAAGTGTGTAAGAACAATCAAATAAAATCTGGAAACAGGTAGAATTCTAGGCCTACCAAATCAAGGGGTGCAGACTAAAATAGTCTGATACAAAACCACTTGGATTATTGATGGAAAGAAAAAGTCTCTTGTTCTCTCTCATGTTGTGTCAGGAAACAATTTTTATCAAATTTCTCTCTGAGAGGTTCAGAAAACCAACGAACAGCACTCTTCAAAGGAGAAGTTTCTAGACAGAAAAATCTGATCTGTGGAGCAAAACCACTTTTCAGAGCATCTTTATGATCAAAGCATATGGAGAAAAGATTTTTAAATGTCTTAATCATAAACTAGCAACTGACAGCAATCAAGAATATGAGTCAAAGAATTTCAAAGAGAAATACAGAAAAAAAATTTTGCTTCTTTCTTTTCAATTCAAAGACTGAAAATCCATCAGCACGTTTGATGAGATGCTGCTTCTGTACGAGAAATTGATTCTGTAATACTATGCTAGGCTGCTTATAGGTGAGAAACAAACAGCAGACAACATCACTGATGATGTGAATAACAGGCTTACAACATGTGACAAAAATGAGTGACAGGTAAGGGCGGATGCCCCAAGCTTTAAAATGACATGTTTTTTTCCCTAATGCAAACAGCTTGAATCCTCAACTAAAGTGGCTCCCCACTTGTGGAAGGCGGAGTCTCTAAGCAGGAAGAGAGTGAGAAAATTGCACAGTGATCTATACACACTTTGCCCTAAGGCTCACAACTTAGAAGAGGAATTCAGGTTTTATTTTAGACACTAGTCAAGTTCATTAAATTGATATCAAGTAGTAAATGACTTCAACTTAGTAACAGGCTTTGCATGCAAGACTGCCTGGTTGTTATCTCACCAAGGGAAAATCAGATGCATATGCTTTAAATTCAAAGTTGCACACTGTAATACAAAAATAATAATCCAAGTCTGACAAGTTCTGAAAATCCTCCAGATATGGATGAATCATTCCCTTTCCTCTGAGACTGATACCTGGAGCTAGATTTTTGCATGCCTATAACAACTCCTAGTGCTTTTGAGAAGGAAAGAACAAAGATAATGGGTCTTACACCCCTAATACAACAAATAGCAAATATTAACCAATGTAATTGGGTTAATTCTTCTGAGCTGAATAATTCCTTTTGTGTCCAAGAGTGCAAGGGTAATGTAAGCATCTGTCAAAGAAAACCGTGACCAAGACTTCAAGCAGCTTTGAAAATAGCTGATGTTTGCAGAGGGAATTTTGTATGGAAACCAAATAAGATAGGAAGATCTCTGTGCAGTGGGATTCAGAACATCTAAGACCTCAAAGCTGAACAAGAATCTTCAGCACAACTATCTTCAGGTAATCTCTGAAAAAAACCCAAGCTTAGACCACTCAGACTTTTAGGAAAGCCTGGGTAAGTCACAACTAGAAATAACAGTCACAAATGTGATAAATGTTTCGGAATCTTAAAAAGACTGTAAACAAGGATACTGCCGCCAGACTATTTTCTGCTATACCAGAGCATTTGGCTTTCCTGAGAAGCTGTGGGGCAAAAATACAGATAAATATAAAGATTAGAATGGTTTGTATATACCTTTTTTTTCTACACTTAAAAATCCATCCATTATATTATATTTTTGCTTATGAAATTGTTGTGGGGTTTTTTTGCAATAGGTTTCAAGTCCTTTAATTGAGAACCATGATCTGGAGTGCTTAGGGTATTTTGACAGCTACTCAAGTGACCAGTTGTCAGCAAAGACAACTCATAAGAGCAGAGTAAATCTGATTTCATCTCTTTACCTCAGGGAACAGAGAATTTTCTATCAATTCACTTAGACACTGTTAAATTGGAAATGCATGTCTGCCACACTATCTGAAAGGGGTTCCTAGAGGCTGTTTATAGAAGAAATGAAACTTCTGAGGCACCATAAGATACCACAAGACTGTGTGTTGGCCCAGTGACCCTAAAATAGATTTTCTGTACTGATGCTTACTTGGCACTAAAACTGCAGATGAAAAAACTTGGGACTGTTGCAGGTAACCAAATCCAGGGAAATCCGGATCCACAGGAGGAATTTTTCCCAGTCTGCTAGAGCCAAATTTGGTAGTCTCCAACAAGAGGCGACTCCTCTCATTCCAGACTGATAGACAGGAGCCTGCTGTGCTTCTGCTCCTCCAAGACCATGCAGGAAAAAGGCAGAGCATTATTCCTTTAGGCATGTACGGAAACACATGGCCATCCATACACGTGAGCAGAGACAGCCCCTTTGCCAGAACCCACATAAGCAGAGTACTAGGGTAACACAAGCAGAACAGACAATCCAAACCTGACGGTGCCCTCCAGCTGAGCAGGTCTGGCGCTTCTTGATTCACAAGCATGCTCAACAACCATTGATACATCAGTGTGGACTTTTAAGCCCTTCTGATATCGAGCTCTGGACCTTAGGCCTCCTCCTAATGATTCACCAGCTCAAACTTCACATTCTTTCAGGAGCTGGCCTGTGACCTGTCAGCTTGCAGTTTGCTGTTCACAGGCACACACAGAAAATACAGGTCTTGCCAGCAACTGGCAGCCAGTTGTACAGGTCCTTCAGTCCAGTAATGTGTCTCTCTCTCCAACAGCTGTCAAAAAAATCTCTGATTCTGCTTGTTTTCTTGTCTTACCTGAAGTTTGCTAATGGCTCACACAGATTTGGAAAAGGTTTTGTACTTGCACAGAAATCAGGATTCATAATCCTGAATGGGCTGTGGTGATCAAGCTCTGGATTTCATTAGGCCCTTTTATTCCTCTTCTATGCCTACTTTTCCTACTTGTTACTCCTCAGTTGTTCTCCTTCCCCTTCTGTGTCAGTTCTGTTGAACATCCCATACCTAACCTCTCATTTTAGAAAAAATAAAATAAAATAAAAAATCCAGAATTTTCTTAGACTAAGGCAGTTTCTACTGAACTACCTTGCTGCATTTCACACCAGGAACAATCTAATTTTCTCCATTTCATGGTCTCAGGGCAGCTAGTGCTCCACTGCTCCACCTCTCACTGTTCTTTTGGTGACTCCATTTAATACAGTTAGTGTTCAATTAGATGTCATAACAAAAATCATGTTCTATAAAGAGATCATTTGGAGAACATCTGCTCCCTGGTCTGTGGAAGAGTGCAGATGGTAAAGGAGGTATCTAGTCACCATGAGCATAAGCACATCACCACAACTACTAAGGCTGATAAATACATAGCTGCCAATATAGCTGGATGAAAGTGATCAGAAAAGCACACAGACAGCATGACCTGCTTTCCTTGGCAATAAAAGTATTTTATACTTCAGTTATAGCCTTTCCTGCCAATTTTATTTCTTCTCTTCTAATTCTTCGAGTGTTTATTTTATTTAATAATGTCACAAGAGAAGTGATTTAATACTGAAATGAATACTCCATGCTAGTCTTGTGTAAGGGATCCCGTGCTAGATTTTCCTAGATGATTGGCAAGAGCTTATCCTGTTCCCAATGATGATAGAAAACAGCGACCAGAGATTTTTTGGGGTTCAGTTTTGATGAGGAAGTGGTTAAACAAACTGATATTAAGGACAGAAACCACATTGTGATATCTGCTAATTTCCAGGCATTGGAAGTCTGTTCCTCATTCAAAATTCTTGCTACTGGTGGAAACTTGCATATGTGCAAGGCAATTACCCCCAGAGAGTAATTTCACTTGAAAATACAAGAAGAAGCTGGACTTGCACACTTTTCTCTTCCTTTAGGAAGGATTCTGCCCTACAGTCAGATCTTGAAGAATTAGGCCTTCCTAGAAGTGGTGATACAGGAAGGTTTAAATTTCAGACCTCAAACTGCACCAGCTCAAATAAGCTCACAACAGACAATAAAGAGATCTGCCCTTGTCCTTCGGTGAATCACATGAGCTAAAAATGAAGATACCAAGGCTGAATACTATGCATAATGCTAAGCTAAAATTCTCTCTAACCGAGGACAGCAGACAGGTACATGCAAACGAAGGCAGATAAAACCAAACCAAGGAAAGTAATTCACTGTTGAGCTGTACATAATGACATGAAAAAGAACAGAAAAGAAACATAGCTGTATGTCAGTCCTCTGAACTACCTACTCAAGCCATGAGTCAGCTACAAGTGGCTGCTGCCATTACAGGATGAGAATGCTTCATAACACAGGAATGGAGCTTGCAGACGAAGCAGCCTTTATTTAAAAGCTTTCTGCAACACACCTTTGTCTCCGTACCATGAAAAAAAATATTTGAAGGTAATTAAGCTGCAATGTGTCCTGACATAAATCAATTACAGTGCTTGCCTGAAAGCAGATAGTATTTGTAGCTAAATAAGAAATGGAAACATTTTTATTGAGTAGCAAACACAAAGTTCCTGCATAAGAAAACCAGTATAAACTATATAGTAGTAGAAGAAATAATAATTAAATGTAGTGTTTTATGCAAAGCTGGAAAGAAGTAACATGTACCTGAATATCTGTTCAAACAAAATACAATAATAGTGTTCACCCCTCACTAAATATATGTGGTAAGGCTCGAAAGAAAATGCATTGTATTTTGTGTGAAAGGAGGAGTGAAATGTCTTCTTTTTTTTTCCTTCGGTGGCCACCATAAACCCCCAAAACCCTAACAATTTTGTACATATTTGATGAGTTAACCGTGGCAGTTACAACTAAAAATGATATTAGAGTGTCTGAGCTTGTCACGCATGGGCTTGAAAAAGCTTCTAAATGGTAATAATTAAGCCAATGTCAAGATCTGCTTTTTTGAAACATCGGGTAATTATGTTTGTTAAGGTGTGGTTACATGTAGCATAGCAATGTGCAGTGAGAAACATGCACATGCATTACAAATGAGCACACCAATAAGAGGCAAATGTAACACAATAATCACATAAAAATGGATCACCAACCATAAATTTTCAGAGAAAGTGGGTACAGATAGAGATTTAGTAAGAAAAAAGAGTAGTTGTACGTGGTGGGAGAAAGGGAGTTTTACGATCTTGAACATAGTTGTGATTTTATTAACTGTATTATTCTTCCTCTAAACAACCTCTCCCAAAAGTAACAGGCATTTGAGCCATTGAATCCTGGCTCTCTGCTCGAGCCTAGGCTATAAATCCAGTTATATAAATTAACTAAGCGAAGACAAGGTATGAAATAGGAATCTAAAGAACAAAGTGTTTGCCTGGCATGGCATCTTTTCTCCAGCTATGTTGTTGATGAAATAATATATTATCATTTCATATAAATCCTATTTCTTTCACTGCTATATTGATATAACATGCTGAGATTCAGAATATAAAATGGTATTAATGCTTATTTTTCCAAAACTTACAGTAAATATAAAGTAGTCTGCATTTTCAAAAAGAAAGAAACATTTACTGTTTTGACAAGTATTAATAAACTGTATTCAGTTTCATTCTCAGCTAATTATTAATCCCTTCAATTTAAAAATGACAGGAATTCAGATCTTGGTTAACAATCTGAGGAAAGAGAAGACAATATTAGAAGATGATTCAAAGAGATATTCAAGTTGAAAAATGCTTGCAAGGAGAAAATGAACATATATGCAGAATTAGTTATCAAGTAAAAGAAAAATATGTATGTAGAAATTATATCAAAAATACAGTAAAAACATCTGAGGCCTGAGGAACATAATTGTCAATAAATGAGGTGAGTAGAATGTAAAGTGAAGTGAGATTTGCCCAGCTTTTACTACAAACACAGCTCACTTAACAAACAGCACTGTCATTGTGAATAAACCTTTAGTATCTGTCTTAAGAAAAAAAACCACAACAACAAACAAACAGAAAATATAAATCCAAACACCTCTCCCCCAAGTCTCTTCCCTCCCCACAAATACAAAGCCAAAAAAGTTTCACTTAAACACATGAACCTGAAGTCTTGCAGAGGCAGCATCTGAATGAGTATTTATGACTGATTAGATGAGCTAGAATTCAAGAGCCAAAACCCGGGAAGTGTTAGGATTAAGAACCTATTAGAATACAGATTATCTGAGAATGCCAACAACTATTTAGAATTATTAAGAATTTCACTTTATCCACCTATTACATGTGAGTCTCACACTCCAGGAATTCATGTGGTTTGACTTTGCCGTTAAAATTTACCATTCAGGTTGGGGTTGGGGAAGGAAAAAATATCTCAGAGATATAAATAAAAAGAAACTGTCAGTTGATACTGTGATAACAAAAGCTGTCCACAGTAATTTGACCAGTGATGCATGATTATTTTAATTCATTTTAAAGAACCGCACATCTTACACTTCACATACTCTTCTTTTATGGGCAAGTTTCACAAAGAGCAGAAAGCATCCTGTTCTTTAGAATTGTTTTTGAGAAAAGATAGAATGAAATGTTTTGGAGTACCCATTAGGAAAAGCTTGTAATGGCAAAGATGTCAAATGGTCAAAACTTTCTCCTCCAGTGGCTTTCATGATTCCTGACGTCAATAAAATAGGGCTTGACAACAAAATCAGGGTCCGTGTATGAGTCACACTGTAGCCGATTACATATATAAACTACATATAATTTCATCATAATTTTTTCTGACATGGCTATTTTTAAGCTATTATAAGAACTACCTTCTGAGTAACTGGACAAAAAAAAAAATGACTGCACATCTAACAAAATAGAAAGAGAACTACCCTTACTTTAAAATTGAGACAGTGACATGAATCAGAAAACCTTACGAATGTTCAGATAAATTTTGAAAAACAAAATTCTAGAACATTCTTAATATATGAAAGGGGAATTCCAGATACAACACCAGAAGGAAAACACTCCCTTAAAACATCTTGCTTGGCTCCTAGGGCTTGTGCACATTGGATCAGCTGGGACAACAGCGCCTCTTGAAATGTGCCTACTCCACCATAGTTCTGATTCCACTTTCTTTGGAGTCTCTTCAAGAATGTAAGAACCAATTGCCCTTAAAGTCCTCTGCAGCCATTTAAAACCATTATAAACTCAGCATGAGAAGTTATGGGGAAAGGAAGGTGCTGGAACACAGGTATCCGAAACACCTCAGAAATTTTTTACTGTAGTACGCAACTGCCCCTTCTTCTTTGAAAGATTCTAAGTAACTCACACTGAATCTTTCAAATCTGTAGGAAAGATGATTTTAACAAAAAAAGGGAATAACATTGTTATTCTGCTGAGATCATACCTGACTGGTATCACAAACAAATTGTGATATGCAAAGGCATATGCAAAGACACATGCAAATATTTCACCAACTAGGAAATCCCAGAGTTATTTAGGCCGCCTTTACTCTAACTGAGGTAACTTCAATATGTTTTCCAATGGAGTGTTCTGGTCTGAAGTTGCAGCTGTTCTGAAATTGGAACTTGTGGCCAGCCCTTCTCAAGGGGGCACTGTGTTAGTCTGCAGAGTTTCTTTTTAGGAGGAAGTAACCAAGGAGCTCCCCTGGAGGTACAGCACCAAACATGCTCTAACCCATCACATCTCAATTATGGTATGAATGGATGACTAACTGTGTTGTTTCTGACACAAAAATAGACTTCATTGACCAGGGACTGGACTGGAAGAGTTCCAGAGGTACCTTTAATGAGTTATTTTATGGTTCTACAGAAAACACCAAGACTGCACACAGCATCACTGCAAGGACTATGGCACTAACTGATTTGATCTGCTGTTGTTCCAAATTATTTTCTAAAGTAAACATAGATTTCCATGTCCAATAATTCTTACTTACCAGGTCCACATTCTAATTTAATACAACACAAATTACCCGGGGTACTCAGAAATTTTTGGGCAGCAGTATGGATATCTCTGTGGGTTTCCTCTTGTAAAAAGGGATTAACCTGTGCAGTGCTTGTTGGTGTCACAGCCAGACTGTTGCTGAGCTCAAGTTAGGTCGGGTAGCTGCACATCACACTTATAAATGCAGTTAATATGCAACCTGCATTATACATCATGAGGAACAAGAAAATCATAATGACATGTACAACCTGAAAAAAAAACCCCACTGTCAATCATTAAATGGTGAAAATTAGCTTTAAACTTGATATTATCATCCTCTCACAGTGGTTAATGATATCCATTATAAACCAGAATTAATTCCAATTTATCTGCATATTCATTAGCAGCTTGGTACACAACCTTTCATTTTTAGCTATGCAATGATTTTAAAATATACTCAGTGCTGTCATCATGATTCTACTGGCTCAGTATGAAGATGTACTTCTTATTTTGTCCTTCTCAAAAATGATAAGGAAAAAAAACAGAGAAAATACAAAGAACTGTAAGAAAATTGAGGTTATTCAAAAGACTAAGACACAAAAAGCCAAATTGAGATATGTGCAAATAAAAAAAACCCTTACAACAAAGTGGTGTCAACTTTCCTAGAATCATAATGAACGGAAAAGGTTTTTATGTCTGGTGTCTAAATATTTCTACTTGAATCTTATTTCCTAGGAAAATTATATTTATAATAGCTTTTCTTTTTCTACCTATTCAACTGAAATAATTTGTCAACCTTTGTTTAGACTCAGTTAACATTGTTAAGAAACAGAACTCACACTAATTAGCAGCTTTTAAAGATTGTTCAGTAAAAAAGTAATTAAAAAGCAAAAAAGAGACTTCCACAATGGTACCCCACTCATTTGTTGAAGTGTGAGTGATGAAGTACCTACTGCAGAATTTATGAGAGGAATAGTGAGAGATGAAGTTTTCAGAATCAGATTATGCAAGCAAGAGGACAAAAAGTCCTTGGAAGCTGCATTTCCTTAGTTCTACAGTTCATGGAATAATTTCTTTACTGAGTTCTTTGCTGCTGCAACAGAAATAAATATTTACATCTTAATTGGCAACAAAAATCCAGACAGTGAATCTTACCACATTTGTTCCATGTCTTCTTTCCAACAGCAGTCGGAAGACATTAGCTGTAATCTTGTTATCTTGAACACCTTGTCCAAGGCCACGGTTGTCATCCTGCATAAGCCGACGATCCATGATCACTTCCAGCTGACCTGAAAGAGCAGCACAAGGATTATACTAGTAACAAGAATATGTAAGATTCTATTAAACATAAAAAGTCTGACCTAAAATTTAACTTATTTTAAAAAATCATAATATTTCTCTTGAGTTTGGAATAGTAAGGGCTGATCAATACTGTTAGGACTGACTATGAAAAGAGTTAACACCACTGGACTGTGGCTGTTTATAACCTGCCAAAAAAATTCCACAAGTCTTTCTGCAGAATGTCCAGCAATTTTTACTTTCAGAGTCTAAATAAAAGTTTAATACGAAAAATTTTTACTATTAGCTAGGATACTAGGATACTACTAAGCATACTTAGCAGTCAGACATCCAAGTTGAGAATCACCCCCAAGCACGTGTAGCTGTATGGAGAGACCTTCTGCAGAGGAACTGTCTCCACCTTGTATTCCATTATTTTGTTTCACATTTAAAGCCAGAAGGAAAAATAGGTATCAATAGGCATATAAAAATACTCACAATCACTTCTTGTCAAGAAATCAATGTCATGTCAGGTATGGGATACATCTGTTTCTCTTTTATTTAACTGGAGTAGGTGAAAAGCCTCTAATGTCTTCTGACAGATTTGAAACAGGTGCTCACAGAAGGTCAGTTTGTCCCTAATGCTTAACTGCAAAATGTCCAACACTGCAAGCCTTCACTTCCCTAATTTGACGGCAGAGAGTGGGAGTGTCTGTGGATTTAGATGGTGCATTATTCTGCGACTCAGAGACTATTCAGGTAATGGAGCCTCTGCACACTAATTTGGTCTCCAATACCCATGTATCAACATTGCATAACAACATCGGTGTGTCAGAGTCATTCACAAGATCAGACCAATAGGAATTCCCCCAGCAAGGGGAGGCATGAAAAAATGTGGTTTGGGTCTTGTATCCGGTAGACTTGGAACAAAAGGTTAATATTTTCCACTGTGGTTTTATTAAAGCATCACTGTATAGGTCAGTGTTAATTCCTCGCCCTAAAGTGAATTAGGTTTGCTAATACTGCCACCAGTCCAGCATGGTATTCACCTTCTGTCAGAACAGAGTATTTATGACCTTTTTCTTAAAAGAAACTGGGAAGCAGGTTTTGGGGCAGTTCCTGATGGACACTTTCTCTTCCGAATATTCATTCCATTATTTTTTAAAACCATATAAATTTAAACTGACAATATGCATTATAGCAAGGAATTATACATCCTAAACTATGAATTGTATACCTTATTTTGCCCACTACCTCTAGCTTTATTTGAATACCTCCCTAATTCCAATAGACTGAATAAATATTTCTGCTACCAGTCCTCCAGGCCATTCATCATACCCTTTTCTACTCCGAGGAGCAAGACTGTGCCTCTTTTGGAATTGCTAATACGAATTGATTTTTCTTGTCAACATATTAATCAGCTCTGTCAAAGTACTCCATTAAATTTGTGAGGCATGATTTTGCTTAAGAAGTGTGTTCACTCTTACCCAGGGTCATATTTATCCTTTATTTCACTAACACAAATCTTCAAAAAAGCTGCTGTTATTTTCCCGTGACTAGGAAGTTAGGCTATACTGTATATACCTTATGTCTAGTGCTGTCTACACTAAAGTAAACAAACAAAACAAAAAACATGATCAGCATCCTTCTCAAGTCCTCTGCTACCCAGGGTAGTACAAAAAAGAATAAATCCTTTAGTTCTGCTATTTGAGTTCCACTAAAGTTCTTGGCTAAAAAACAGCTGGTTCTGACACTTCTTGTTCCCTCTGTCTTTTTTGCAATCTTTTTCCTCTGCCTCTAGTTTGAGAGAGATCTTTCATTGAAGATGAAACCAACCTCTTCCTCCTCTCTTATGGACATATCATACAACTTGTCAGAGTTGGAGAAACTTATTTCCTCTCTTCAAATGCTTTTAGGTAAGTATGGTAATCTCTGAATGAACTATTTCAGAAAATCATGAAGGAGAGACCTTTATCATATCTATCATCTTATATTTACCATTTTTCAAGCTTGCGACACCTAGAGACTGAGCTGAATGAAGTGTCAAACGAACGCCAACATCTTGGATATAAGCCATGGTAGTCATAGGATAGATATTTGCTTGAAGAGGCAACTTGGTCATCGTCAGTCTGGGCTGGATCTGCATTATGAACACAAACTTCAATAATGTACATTTTATGCAATTACATTTCAAAGACATTTTCAGACATTTATCCCATGTGCTTTGGAAGAACAACCATCACAAAAGCATTCACTCAACTGTATTATTTAGCTTTTTGGAGACTTGTGGCTAAAATTACCACTTAGGAAGTGGTAACTTCAATGTACTTTTAGATCAAAGAAAATTTTTTTTAAAAAGTGAAATATTTATCAAGGGAGCCTACAAAAAGTGAACCTGCAAAAAGAAATAAGCACAGTTATAAAATGAGAGAAAAAACTTTCTCCTCTAGAGAGCAAGCAGCGAATATATTTAAGGTAGCAGAAAAGGAATTGTTGGTTTATAATGGGACCTTATTGAAGTGCTCTTGGAATTCCTAAATGTTACATGACAACTGAGTAGTAGTATTAAAATTCTTCTAATATTTAAATATTCACTCTTTCCAGCAAAATGCAGTACTACACAGAAATTGGAAAACCAGTAGTCTTACTCAAGATTCATGGTCTCCTGTATTTACAAAACTATTTTTAGCAAGAAAGGTAGGTAAGTAAAACCAATTTTTCTCCCTTTTGTGTGAGCTGCACAGTTCAAATTAAGACAATAGTCCCACTATGTTTTCTCAGATGCATTACCAATAGAAAAAGCATTATACATTCAAAAATACATCACTTATTTCAAACACAACAGCAAGCAGCTCACTAGGTCTAGTCCTTATGTATACTTATCACTGAGTTACCCAATAGGCTCTAACTGAATAAACAAAGCAGAGGGAAAGAGGGCATTGCTATATTACAATTCTTATGTTATAAAGGATATAGAGGAATATTCAACAAATTCCTTTAAAGCACACAGTTATTTCTTCTGGTCTACATCAAATTTTATAACAGATACACTTTTAAAAAGCTTTTCTCCTTTTAAATGATTAGTGCAGTTTAACATGAGAATTTGGCTAATCTAAGTTCTTTACATTTTGACAGTCAAAAGCTGACACCCTAAGCTTTTACAATAAAAAGATGGCAATTACCTGATATCCATTAAGATCAGTATAGAATCTATTTTGACTGTTTATGTCAGATGAAATTCTCATTGCAAGTTCACGATTATATTCTCCTCTAATGTCCACAATATTGGAAACTTCAAGAGACTGTCCTTCCAAACCTACATGAAAAGGAAGCATTTAAAATCTCCAAAAGTAATGGCCACACATATAAGAATGACTGTGCTCCCAGAACACAATGTCTAGTTTTTGTTTTCTGTTACATCTAACCAGATATTGGAAGACAGTTCAGTTATGTAAAAGATGACAGAGCAGTACTTCTAGTTCAGTACAAATTGAACAGACAGCCTGTAAGAGAGCACTGAAGGAGAACAGGAGCAATACATGGCAAAAACCAATGGGGATTCCAGTACATCAGTAGGAAACAGCACACAACTGTTAAGTGCTGTCTTTAAATAAATATGCTGGAGCAAGACCTGGTCAGCCACTTCTTCTCTTCACTCTTAAGAGGCTGTCACCATTCTCAGTCAAGAACGAAGTTACCAGCTGCTTGATAGAAGTGTTAACTGAGCAGGAAAGTGTGAGCAGCTGGTTTAACCAAAGGAGCAAGAGTCTTCCTTAAGGACAGTAAATTAAGAAATTTCAACTGATACGACCACAAGCAGGACACAAAACTTTGTTGACAGGAAAAGAATTCATATGTATTAAAAGATGGATTAGGTGTCTGAAAATTCAGACAAGTTGTTCAGTGAGATTTTTTTTTCCTATAGTGCCTTGTACTGAAAATTAAATACCTTTAATAATAACCTGACCTTTTCAAATAGTTCAAGACACAGTCTGGAATGGAATCATATCATCATTCAGCATCACCACTTCTACCCTTTCTGTAGTCTAATGGGACAAATGATTGTGAAAAGAATTGCACCAAGCAGAATAGAGATACGCATTTGTTTCCTCATCTATTTTAAAATCTGAATGCCACCTGCAGAAGTACAGCAACTGTTAAAATGTTAACATTTACCAGTGGCTTTTAAACTTCAGTGCTAAATGGAAAACATTTGGTTCAGCTAATTACTTCTATTTTCCCAAACCTAGACTGGAAAATGTGGATTTATATGCTCCATTTTTGATTCCCCCAGTCACAGATTTTCCTAATATTTAAAGTACTTTTTCCAAATATTTAAAAGCATGAGTACATTGAAGAAGTACTTTAGCTTAGAATTTCATCATTTCTGTACTAATTTGAGATAATACAAAAATACAACCATGAAGACAATAAAGCATGTGAAACTTCTGATAAAAAGATTAGCAAAATCATACTAATATCAAAAACAGATGCCAATGGCAGCAGAAATTAAAAATCACTCAATGGTCAATTACTGAACAGAACTGTCAACCCAGAATGTTGCCCAAAATCAACAGAATTTTAAAGCCAAAAGTGGTAAAAGCTGTTTTTTTTCCCAAAATTGCTGAAGAGGATTTAGGACTAGGAAGTACTATCCAACAGCTGGATTAGTCACACAATCAGGCTTACTGCCCCTTGGTAAGCAGGTAGGTTACAACACAAGATCAGGTCCTTATTTGAAATCAAATTGCATTTTTACACATACACATACTCATTTTTTTCCACATGCTTTTTTACTGTCTATATCTAGTAAGACTTCAAAACATCTTATTTTAATTGAAGTAATGCTTTATAAGTAACTTTCCTAACAAAACCAAGGAAAAAGACCTCAGCAAAACAATGATAAAAAGCTATAAAATTTTAAACTGTGAAAAAGAACACTTGAAGAAATTTAACTAAAAACACACCAAAAAGCAAACAGACAACATATCAAATATATTTTGATATATAAATATATAAAAATATCATTTCTCTTTGTCAAAGCTAGAAGCATGGTAGAGGACTTACCCCTGTATATATTGCATATGTAATGGTGTAAGTATTGAAACACTGTGATGAATTAAAAATTGTCAAAAAAAAAAATCAAAGGAAAAAAGTCAACAGTACACTCACAAGGAAAGATAAACTTAAGTGTTAGGAATTCACAAACAAATGATTTACACCAACAACTCATTTTCTGGTAACTGTGAAAGAGAAGTAAAATATTTCTAGTAGGCACTTAGTAGCATTTAAAGAAAAAGGAGTACTACAGAAAAATCAACTTTAAAATAACAACCTCAGCCTAACAAAACAAAACAAAAACAAAAAACAAACAAAAAAACCAAGCTTTTCAGGCTTTTCCCCTCACCTTCACTACAATAAATAGCCTCCTATATAAGTTCCCTCCTTGCTGAGAATTTTAATTTATTGAAACTCACACAAGAATGTAACTTTCTTTCCACATTCTTGGCAACCTGACACTTCAGCTAAGCTGATGTTACATATTTGTTACATAAAACCAAGAAACCATAATCTTGAATATTTGTTGTGTTTCCTTAGGAGCTTCAACAAAAAATTACTATGCAAACTCTTGGTTTGTGTTCCTAAGGAGTGTGAGTTAATGCTGCATCCAGAATTACTATATCAGCTGGAAACTGAACTCTGATCAGCCTTTGGCATATGTATAAACTCCAGGAACTTCAAACTTCAATATACACATGCCACAAAAATTAGGCATTCAAATCAATTTTAGTCCTAGAGTGAAATACACTCAAACTAAAACAAAAACAAAAAAAAAACCAAACCAAAAATCAAACATGAAAAGAGCAAGGAAGACTTTCAAAGTACTTATAACTTTTTTTTTTTTTAGAAGTTGTTTGGGAAAAATAATTAAATACGATAAATTGGATTTTAAAAATCACAAAGACAATTTGACCCTTACAGCAAAGTTGCTAATAGAAAACATGTAAGTTCCTTCAACTGAAAATATTAACCAGTGCTTCTTTATTTATGAATAATTCCAGGAAATACAAATAATGAATAACTAAAAATGTATGTTCCTTAACTACACAAAAATACACTAAAGCATGTTAACTCAATTTTTCATAAGAAAATAATTGTATACAATTGCACCATGATTTCCTCCTTCTTTTACATTTTTTGGTGGCCAATTTAATCAAGTTTGGAAGGGTAGAAAGTTTCCAAAATTACTGTTTTCTAGAATTTCCTTGGAAATCAGTAGTAGAACAGTAAAGAAACAAAAACCTGAAAGCCTTACTGAAGAAAACAAGTAAAAACTGGTATGATGTTAGGTCCTAAGAGTCAAAAAGTTGATGTTTGGTGCAGGTGCCTCTCAACAGACATAGTTCTGTCACAAGCTCTCCCAAGCAGATAAAGGACATACAAAGGAAGGTCATAAACAACTAAAGCCTAGAGCTGTGAAGTAAACTAGACCTTTCTATTAAGGCCATTAATATATTGTACTTCCATCAGTCAATGTGAAACTAAGAAAGAAGCTCTATTTTTACCTTACCTCCAAGATATTTCTACTTTTTTTTCTGATTTTCAAAATATACAGCTATTTACAGCATTCAGATTAGTCAGTAAAGTCTGGAGACTGTGAGTTTAAGTACATCAGCTTAATAACTAGAATGATACTCAGAGAGGAATCACAGTGTACTAGAGTCAACACAACTTCAGCCTCATGAACCCTGCACTAGTGCAGAACTGCATTCAAACATTAAAAAGGCAGGTAGGATCCAAGTGAGGGAAGATAACTACCAAGAGAGACAGAATTTCACAACTCTTACCCTGGACTTTATACAGCCGCATGGTATGTGTCACGTGGTGAAAAAAACAAACAACTTCTGAGAAAATCTTTCCATGAGCAACTCTTATGGTAGGTGGGTCTGTAAAAATATAAGGCTACAAAAAAAAACCCAGAAAGTCAGAGTAAATATTTTGGAAGTTTTGTCTAAATGTAGTGTCAATAAATCAAAATATTTAATAAATATTAAAAAAGCATTTTATTTTTTTAAGCCATTCTTGTTCTAAAAAACTGAAGATTAAATAATTACTCCTAATCTGAAATTCAGCAACTTCTCTTCAGAGTCTGACATTTTCCTTAGCTAAAATTAGGTTAAGTCTCATTACATATCTCACAAGTATTTTACGACGATTAATGGATACAAGGTCTACAGACAAGCACATGAATGCACTGATATTGCATCTGGATTGAGCTCTTTTGCTAGCAAAATTATAACTGCTAACCAGTAATTAAATACTGTAGTGTCGTAATTTGTGGCAGGTGGTTTTACTACCTCTGTCAGTGGTACACACTGCACAAGGAAAGTCTCCCCTACTCTGCCTTGTGGATCAATTTGCATATCCTTTTGAAAGTAGAAGAGAAAGCTTTTTCTTCATCAGAAGCAGCTACTGCCAGTAGGAGGTCTCTGGAATGCAGGGTAGGGCTGGGAATAATAATGAAATATCAGCAAGGACAGTGGCTACTCATGGCTCCCACACACTAGGACAAATTTTGCATATCCACAGTCAAACCAAAGAGATGAAGAAAATTCCATGTAATCACAGTATTTAGAGTCTTGGCTAGGCAAACAACAGGTTTTTTTTAAATACAGTTGATCCCAAACTAAACTATGTGCACCAGATGGAAACAAATGGATGGCTGCAAAGATAAAAATGAATTAGTTATTGAGAGTGTACAAGCCAAAAAATGAAAATACAACACCTGCAACTACTTCGATAGGAAAACAGCTGTAAATAAAGACTTCACTCAAAAAAAACCCATCAAAAATGCCTGAAAAACAGGTTATTCAGAGGGATGTAGGCAGAAAGCTCTCAGAGGGTGGCTCTCTTCCTTCTGTATATAGCACAGCCACAAGGACAGAGCACTGTCTTTCTTGAAGCAATGACACCAAAGTTAAAATGTATCTTGAGGAAGAGCAGAGATCAAGCTTTCATACATACAGGAAAAGCATACTAGAGAAGAACAAGTAAAGGTAAATATCCAACATTCTTCGAACATACAACTATGTATATTTACAGGGTAGATTTAAAGAAGTATTGTATAAAAGAAAAAACTGAAACAGACTTTCAAGGGCTAAAAGCCTGCCTTTTCTATTCACATACTTATTCTTAGACCTTCAGAATACTGCTTAATAAAAGCTTTACAAGAGCTCCAAGAGGCAACTCTGCAGTTATCAACTACAGGAATATTTTGTACAGGAGTTTGGAAGAGAAATCACAGTTACTTACACTTTGATAAGATTGTTTGGCTTAGGGAAAGAGAGCTTTTTCCTATTGAAAATTTTACCAGTAATCAATAAAAAAATCTCAAAATAATGTTTTGTACTTCTTGATTTCTTCCGCATGAAAAAATGATGGAATACTTCCATAGGGTCTCGTCAATAAGACAGACAAATGTTATCTATTATGCAAAACCCATTTGCTATGTGAGAAATACAGCAGGAATATGGTATTCAGGGGGCATATAAGCCAGATGAATGAATACTTTGAGATAAAAGAAATTTGAAGACCAGATCTTAGGTTAGAACTTCTTATTTCCATAAAAAACTGACAATATCCATAACCATAGACTGAATTCTCCCCTTCTGGCAGAAGAGATTGTTACTTGCTTTTCTGTCACACATAGGCAGAGAAGACAAACTCATTTAACCTGTGACTATGTGGCTTCTACAAGTTAAAAATCCCACAGAGGAACTGGATGACCAACCAAATGGTGGAATAATCAAACTTTTCAAAATCCTCCCTGCAGGGTACAGCAACATGAAGATACTCAGGCTAGCAAAGACAGACTGAAAGAGCACCTAAAAGACCTCAGAAAATGAACTGAGAAACTTGAGGTCATCAGGACAAACAAATGACCTGTGACCTAGAAGAATGCTACTTGCACAGACAGTAGCCTGCCAAATATAATCTGTTATCAAAGTAACACAGATCTTATGGTCTGCTGTAGTTTGTAAGAGCATTTCTCACTGGGCTTTCAGTGGAGCTAGTCAGTAAAATGGAGTTGCTGGATGAGTAACATAGGAATGTAAAAGGCTGAGCACTTATTAGAAAAAATTACCTAATTTCAAAAATCAAAAATTAAAAAAAAAACAAAAAAAACCCCAAACATTGGAGGAACTCTTTTCCATTGAGTGTTTTAGTACAAAACATGAGTGTGATATTGACAACCACTATCAAAACACACAGAAAGCTGAAATTAGATGGATATATCAGCTCTCAGATTCTGAGATATTGCTACAAACATTCTCACACCCGAGCCTCCAGGCTGCACATGTAGCCAAATCAGCACCTCTTCTGAAGATAAAGGCAACCACACAGACGGTTCTAAACTAAACAGAAAGAAGGACTGTTGGAAAAGGAACTGTTATTATGCAGATATTGCCTGAAACTAATCAATTTTTTAAAAACACTATTTCACAATTTTACTAGCATATGCAGTGAGTGTGCAAGCCTCCAATTCAGACACAGTGCTAGGAAAGGCACAAAAGAGGAAGGTGGCTTACAAAGGCAGATGTTATAATGTTATAATGGGATCAGACAAGTTCTTTCTGAAAGAGAGCATGGTAGTATGATGTATACTCAAGTTCTCAAGGATGACTTATATTCCCTGATTGTTGGGCAAGCAGGAAAAATGAAGCAAAAATATGGTAGTGATATAACAGGGAAGCCTTCTAATTCATATTTAGTGCTTAGAAAAGCAGTAATTCTAGAAAGTGATTTGTTGATAGTTATCAGGAACAATACCAAAAGTTCAGAACCTATAAAAAGATGATTGCCCAAGTTTCCCACACCAAAAAAACATTTCAATCAACCAGGCTTTTAAGCAGGAAAACATCTTTATGCATTGAATGTGCAATTAATCTACTATCAATGTAAAGATCCTTGGTGAGATGCAGAGGTATGTGAAATGATCCTGCTCCTGGATCTGAAATACAAAGGTACTTTTGATGTGAAAGTCTAAGGCAATGTGGAAAGATGATGGAGATATTTGCAAAACTGATTTGACAAAGTCATGGTGTCAATTCAGTATTAAGTCTGCTTTGAAAACAAGAATAGACTAAAAGACCTTCCAGCATGAAGTAATCTGTGATTATTCACACCTTGAATTGGAATAAAAATATGTTGGTCTCATATACAATGGTTAGTCTGGAGACTCCACTTTCTGAAGAGTTAAAATAAATAGCTACTGTAATATCTGTTCCTCTCAACTCCACTGGAATGAATGCCATTGTATAAGATCCAGCAGCCTGCTGAGGAAGCTTTTGTCGAGGCTGGAAGTCAGTATTTTTCAGAAACAGGACAACAGAACTACAGGTCAAAGGGTTAAGAAATCATCTTTCTGTACTCATAATCAAGAGAAATAAGACAACCTTCCTTTGGAAAGAAAGTGGGCAGGAAGGTCGGGGAGAAGCTAGCTAGGAATTTTAAGGGAGAATACTTGGAGCAAAATAATACCTCATGGATCTGTAGAGTATATTAAAATACTTAACATCAAAATTGGTGGCAAAAGATGGAAATAACTGGAGATACACCTTTGCCGAAATAATTACTGGTTTGTATAGAAGACAGCACGGCATATTGCAGCCTGGAGACACAAAGCATGGGCAATAAGCTTCTCATCTTGTAGACAAGTAAAGCATTCCCAACGATTTTAGTGCCCCCAGAAAACTTCTGGTAGTGCAACACGCTGTCGATCTGGATGCCAAAAAAACTATGGCCAGGGGAAAGTTTTCAACCACAGATTAAATGCTCCATAAAAAAAAGACCTCAAGACAAAGCCTATAGGAAAAGGTGTTTCTTTTTATTGCCCTTTATTTAGCAGGGTGTGAGATTAGACAGAGTGGATATCATGCATTTTAGCTCTAGCACTAGATATCCTGCAAGGAAAAAAAAATCTGTTTTTTAATATATTCTGTTAGTACATAAGTACCTATGGGAACTAGTACATACACAGAGTCACAGAACCAGCTGCCTGAGGGAGAATCAAAATTTCCTAGTCTGGGTGCAACAAAAACCATCACTTTGATACTGAAAAAAATTTTTTGTAAAACAAAAAAATCAACTACTCACGTTGGTCCCACAAACACTTAGCATCTGATGCTTTGGAAAAAACTGCTTTGCTCTATTACCTATTGATACCAAGCAGGGCTAGTAAGAAGTCAACATGTATTGACTTGTCTTGAATACACAGAAGAAAATACAGATATTTAACTGTTACAAAGTTTATTGGATACTATGGGGTTTTTTTTCCACAAATCTACAAACATACAATGTGACCATTCTTTCTAAAAATCACAGGAGATAAAAACATGTTTTCTCTTCATGAACAGGACACTTTTCTTTATATTTGTGGTGAGGCCCAAGGAAAGCCCTTCCTTCCAAACCTTAGTAACATTGTCAATCAGTCACACTGTAGGGCTAGAAAAAATTAAGATCCTGCCTTTTTCCCTGGTGCCTTGCTTATTGCTTTGATTTTGCAGAAAATATAAAGGCATGGTAGGAGGACCATCCTATCTCTCTAGACCTGCAGGATTGGAGCCTCTGCTCTCTGCCTCTGTTTTGGACTTTGCACTTTTGTTGGAGTTCAGCACTGTGGCTGGACAGACGATTAAACCAGATGAAGAAAAATAATTTCTGAGTATTGTAGAACTAAAAACAAAGTAATCAAACAATTTACCAGATGACAAATTAATCAGTTAACATGTGCAAAGAAAACATATAATTCTACTCGTAATACATAGGGTAAGGGAGGTAAGAAGAAAACCAAAACAACAAAACACCTAGCCAAAAATCAAAAAAAACCTGCCTGCCATCTATCTTATTGCCAATTCACACAAGGACTTAGAAAGTTAGTCAATCCACATCACACTAAGAACCCTGAACAGATGGCATTTCTTTTAAGACAGAATATGTTAGCTCAAACTGATGCAGAAACTACTATAGAATTATATTGTTATTCCCACTGGGACAACTTAATTAGTGTTATTAAAATGCAAGCCAAATGAGCCTTATGGTGAAGCATAATATTAATGAAGCGTAATTTTCAGAAGTATCACAATTTCATTTTTATTCCATAAAATGTTACAAAAGTCGAACACCACCCTTTTAATGTTAACTTAAAATGTAGTTTAGTTTCTTTTTTCTAAGTGTGCTTGCAGACATGAGAAAGATTTTTTCTGTTTAAATCATACCATTTTGCTACTTCAGTTGTCCAGATTATCTTCATAAAGCAGATAACTTAAATGTATAGTTCAAATTACATAACTGCTAGATTTAGTGATTATTTTTATAATCAAAAGATGACTTGGAATATAAAATGAAATTAGTTAAAGTGTGACCACGCAGCCTGCGAAAGGTAAAAATTAAAAACCGTAAGCGATATTGTTCAAGTATTCAGAGATAAAAACACAATAAAATGAAGAAATATGAAATGACACATAAAATGAAGGATAAGGGAACCCTAATCAACATATATGAAATAACCAACTATGGGACTAAATATACTAAATAGTTTCAAACTGTCAATGCACAACCATCAAAAGGTGTGCTTCTAGGAAAGACTACTAAAAGAAAAGGAAACTGTTTTGTCCTTTCCAGATTCATTTATGCACATAAAAAGGGCGGTAAAAAAAGAAAAAAAATGAAAAAGAAAAGAAAAAGAAAGTAAGCCAAACACCCCTCCCTCCTGCCAGAAAGTAGAATGATTGCTCTTGCATATTTCCTAAAATGGTAAGCATAGAACTCATAGTTTTCCTTATGCATGCAACTTAGGTTTCCACAAGAGGAACTCACAAGAAATATGCTGCCAACTAGCTAGCTTCATAAATGTTCATTATTTTACATTTTGCCTTCTGAAATATCACCGCTCCGGTTCCAAAAGAGGTATAATAGGCTTCATATGGTAATAAAGTCACTGTAAGAACACTGCAATTTCCCAATTTCCAGTTTGAAAACTAATAGGAGAATACTGTTGCTCTCCAATAATTACACAGCTAAAAATACAGATAACTCTAGAGAAATAAATCAGAATGGTTCCTTGCTACGCTGTCTTTATATTCACCAATTAGGACTCAGTATCTTAATTATTACAATAAACTAAATATGCTAATATCAACTTTAAAAGTAGCTCTGAAACAGAAGCAATTCATTCACGATTAAAAAAATATATTAAAAATCAGAAAAATGAAGGCGTAGAAATGAATCAGAATGTCCTACACATTTTCACCATAGAAAGTGAAAATCAACTTATTTTACTGATAATGAATGGTCACATCTCACTAGATTTCTTGCAAGGATCGCATATTAAGTTTTTTGAGGAATCATCAATATTCTCTAGATTTTCACATTTTCAAATTTATATTGTCATTACCCTGATGTAGGGTTAGGAAGTACAAACTTCTGCCAATCATTTCAATAACTGACGTCATTATGTCTAGCCACACGGCTTTTATTTCAGTTTTGGGGACAGCTAGCTCTTCCAATCTGTATTTGCCAAACACATCAAGTTACTTCAAGAGTAGAATCTCTTTGCAAACAGAAGGTTTACCTTGGCATCTCCATCTGGCAAGAAGAGATAAGCTCCACTTTTATCTCGGTTACTGGTAGTTCCATACCAAGCAAATTCCACCTTCATTTGATGGTTTTTACCATCTTCTTTGGTATTTATTTTCTAAAAGGACAGATTCATGTTAGATTTCCATAAAGCAGCACAAAAATTCTCAAAAAAGTAAAACATACTGTTTCAAAATAAAATATAACATACCTCCAGTAATCCAGACATTCCAGAAAACCACAGTTTCATGTATGCATTTTCTAAGATTATATTATCCACAGAATTCTGCATCTCTTTTATCTTGAAAACTCTGTCTGGCTTCTCCTGTCTGCTATTCCTTACATATATGCTATAGTCAGCTAAAACTGCTTCTGAACTCTCATCCTCCAAAAGCTGGTAAACTCCAATCCCAAGAGGTGGTAGATGCGCCACAAAAGAGATCTGTTGGGAGCAAATAAGTCGTCATCACCAAAAATAGCAAAATATCAGCTTTCTATATGATTTATGCTCAGAGTAATGTCATTTGCTCAAATAATTCTGGGATGGCTGAGTTTTTCCATAGTTCATAAATAAATATGAAAAATTAACAAACAAAAATATCTGCATCAGTAATTCGCTTAGCATCAAGATTACCATTATATTAATGCAATAATAATTTTGAATCTCGTTAAGAATCTTAGCTGTGGTATGTAGTTCTGAGTATATCTGCTTTTCATTGAAGATGCATGTGTACTGGATCAAGTACACATGGACTCTACTTATCACTTCAGTTTGAAATTTAAATTCAAAAATGCATTAATTCAAAAAACTAAGTATAAAGCAAGTCTCATTTTTAGTCTTTGTTTTTTAGGAGCTATAATCTGCACAGAAGAGTCATATACAAGGTACATCTCCAAAGCAACTTGTTTAGAATTTGAGGCCCAGGTAAATAATTTCATTTCCTCCAGGCAATAAAAGTACTAATTATTGTGCTGGTTTCGGCTGGAATAAACTTAACTTTTTTCATAGTGGCACATAGGGTGCTTGGTTTCAGTATTAACCACACTGACAGCACAGAGATGCTTCAGCTATGGCTGAGCAGGGCTTATGCATCATCAGGGCTCTTTCTGCTGCTCCACCAGGGACGAGGCCAGGGGTGCACAAGGAGTTGGGAGGGGACACAGCTGGGACAGCTGACCAAAGGGATACTCCAGAGCATATGATATCACGTGAAAAGAAAAAGGAAAAGGAGTGATGGGGCTTGTTTTCCCAAGTCACTGTCCTGTGTGATGGAGTCCCACTCTGCTGGGACGGCTGAGCACCTGCCCAACCTTGGGACACAGGGAATGAATTCCTTGTTTTGCTCTCCTTGTGTGCACAGCTTCAGCTTTACCTATGAGCTTTCTCACCATTTTTTCCTCCACCCCACTGAGTCAGTGAGCAAGCAGGTGCGTGGGGTTGAGCTGCTTAATAATTAACACAATAATTATCCCTCCGAAACACAATAGAGACAGTCATTGAATTGTCTTCACAAAAATGAAGGAACTTGATATGAATGAAGTTCCTACATCAAAAAGAATCGAAATATAAGCCTGAAAACAATAACATATTACTATTACAGTAATACATTGTTACTGTATCATTAAAAATTTAACAAATTTCTGATGTGTGACGTGGTCACTGAGGTCAATCTTCTATAATGATGTACAATGCAAAAATTCTCAGTTTTGTTTCAAACAAAAAACAGAAGGTGGGCTTGAAGATCTTTGTCCAGTTCGAGTATTCAGAAGGGAAGAAAACAACTGAATGTAAATGCTGAAATCATTGCACTTACAAGACCTTCCAGCTGGAGTGCTTGGGAACAGACAGACTTGTGTGACTGTGTGTACAGACTAGCACTTGAAGGAAAAAGCAGCTTGAGAAAGTTAGGGGGAAAAAAACACACATCTAGTATTTTCCAGCCATGCAGTTGAAACTGATAGTTTAAATGTAATAAATGATCACAAGTTTAGCAGCTTACCAGTTTAAGAAACAGTAACGCTAAACACATGTATGTTGATTTTTTAGGGGGTTTTTATGAGGTTTTTTTGCTTAAAATGACTGAATTAACAGTACTGTCTACAGAGAATAGAACATATGAAATATGCTTTCCATTTTCTTCAACTATGAAGCTACAGTATCTGTCAAAAAACATATTTTGATGCTTTTTACTTAAAGTAGGGTACCTGATAAGCTTCATGTGATACTGTAGTTGCTCCATCCCAAACAGCACTAATTTGGACAGTAACAGGTTTTCCCAAAGGAGACAATAATTTAACTCTGGGCGAATTCACATTGACTGAAACCACTGAAAATCGCTCTTGTTCCATAGGATTATATATCAAAAGGTATCTGAAAAAAACATATTTACTAAATTATCTTTTGGCAACCAAGCTTCCTCCTTCAGGTTAACATCACTGCACATAAATTTTACATACAGAGGATTAAAACAACGTTATAACAACAGGTACATACCACAACAAATAGATATACAAAACATAATCAAGATACAATGGATATTTAACATAAATTCTTTGCAGATCTTCTTATCTTAATGCTATTATTTCACAAAAAAATTTTGAAAATACATTTATTTCTCATCATAGCTGCTAAAGAATTACTATTAACAGTTGTAAGCACAATCATGATACTTAAGGGCATTTTAAATGTATTTTTCAGGCTGAACTATTAAATTCTCATCCCAAATTGTTTCTTTTTTTTTTACCACAGCTTAGAAAAAAGTGAATGAACAAAACTAGCTGTACATATATATATGTACATACATGTATATATATATATGAATTATATATGTTCACTAAAGGAACTAGTTTCTCTCTCCCATAAGGGAAGGTAAAAAATTATTTAAATTATAATTTACCAACATTTGCTACGGCAACTGTTTGCGTATCTTCTTAATAGGTACAGATCGAATAACTACTTTTTTATGTAGTCTTTTGCCTTTTCTACCATTTGAACACAGATTATGCTATTAACCAAAAGAACCAGCCCTGAGCTGAACACACTGGCTTTATTAGCCTATACATTTTTTTTAGTATTACAGGTTCACGTATAGTAAGGTATAGAAAAGCAAAATTATCCTAGAACATTTGTGGCGCATGCATCTGTAGGACTATCATTGTACTTCATGCCTTTTCATTGATAAGCTCAAAGAATGCAGTATTTACAACTGTTCCCTGAAGCACCCCTCTGTTCGTCTCAGCCTTTAAAAGAAGTTTTTTACAACAAAAATTGCTCTTGCCAGAATTTCTGATATCTTCTTAATTATATGCAGCAGAACAAATACTCTATCTTCAACCTCCTTAACTCTCCCCACTGTAAAGCAGTTTAGTTCATCACGGGATCTGATCTTTCATCAGTTCCCATGAGAACCATTTCTTATCAAGTCACTCCTTCCTCATTTCTTCTAATAGGTTCTCCTCATTCTCTGCTCTGTTTTCTATGCAGATTCTTCAGGGGTTTGTCCATGGTTTTATTTCTTTTGCTTTCACACCTTGAACCTCAAATTCAATTACCCTATTCACAGATCAAACCACTTCCCCTAGAATTGTCTCCATCCACCCAACCTACAAATCTCATTCAGAATCCTAACCAGGCCACCATTTCCCCCTCATCTTTTTACTGGCTTCCTTTTTTTGCCTGCATTAAACTTGGCTAGTAAATTTCCCAGTACTTCACTGTTACCCTATTACCTCACAATCAGTAGGAAATGAAAGGTCAACTCCAACTTCTCATTAGTTGAATAAACAAAATCAGAGGCCTCATTAGCTTTTTTATCAAGAACCTTCAGATTATTTGCCATATATCAAATGAGCTTCCCATAAAAATTATTTTCCTTTTAACTCCTTAAATTCCTGTGCTGAAGTATTGTTTAAACCATGACTTCTAAGCATATCAATGATTTTCAATGTGTATTAATGATCACAACCAAAAATGCTTTGGGATGCTCTCTTTTGCCCCGTTTCATGCTGAAGACTCCTAGATTACTAGACAATATAATAGCTAACTATAGTTCTGGGTAAGCTTTCAGAGTATTTAAGAACTTATGCAAGACTTCCTGAGAACCTCCCCTAGACTTGGGTAGGGCGTTTTACACTTCTGCTTATCTGGAGCTGTCTTCTTTCAGGGTAAGATTTTAATATAAATGTTTTGGTTAACCTTAATAGGTGTTTTTGTTGCTTTGTTGGCTTTTTTGTAAATAACATCAGTGGAATCAAAACCTAGTTAAACTAACCCAGCTCACAGTCTCGACCCATTACAAATTAGGAAGAGTAAAGAAATTGTATTAATAAAACTTTTTTAAAGAACTCCTCATGTATGGCAAAGAAAGAGTGTTAAGAACTCTGTCAGAAACAATACCGATTAAGAGATGATTGAACGCCAAAGCTCAAATTAAATGCTTGTTCTCATCCATCAACAGAATACTGCATCTTTTTTTTTCTTCCTATACAACTGAATTCCTCAATTCTTATGCCTCCAAGTAAAAGGAGACCTTATGCATATAATAATTTTTCAATAATGCTACACATCCTCATTAAATTTAAATTACTTGACAAGTAAAGAACATATTAGTGCAAAAAATACTTCCAGGAACTTTGTTCACCTCCCCATCGATACAAACATATTTCACAGCTTTAATTAGTTGCATGACAAATTTACCTATAACAAAAGACTGCCATATTATTATTATACTTCATCAGGCTACCTTTTTTTAAATTTGTATTTGGACTAAACAAATCTCTTGCTGTACCAAAATATATAATTTTTTTAACTTCTTGAATCAACATTTTTTTAGTTCATTATCTGTGTGTAGAGTAACAAGATATTCAGAGGAATCTAGCAATGACAGGGCAGATTTTCAGCCCTTGAAATGCAGGAATTTTGAGTAGATACTAACATTTTGTTTTGACATATTATTTCATGTAGTATTTATACAAAGTAAGTTGTAATTCTTGTGCATATACAAAAGCACCGAGTAATGTAATTAAATCACATTACTTCTGAAGTGTCATTCAACTCCCACTCTTAAATAACATCCCACTATAAAAATTGTAGATTTTATTTGGAAAAAAAGGAGCTACACCTCACTTAAGCTGTATCATTGCATAGACTGCCATGCAAAAAGCTGAGTACAATTGCTCAATGCACTGTGGTTGCATTACACAGAGAAGCATCTTGATAATGTTGAAAGGTTTTCTCTTCCCTATTTTAATGCAAAAACATAAATATTACTGTCTTGCAGAAGCAGCAAGCAAATATTTTCTTTTCATTATTCAGGTCACTCATCTTTGGCAACAACACCAAGAAAACTATTAAAGTTTACATCTTTCATCCAGTTAAAGAGGGAAGAGTTTTAATGCTTAGTGGTAAAATTTATATTAAAAAATTTATCTGAAATATTTTACTTTAGAGGCACCATTATGGCCAAGAGTCAGCCATAATTTCTTTCATTTATTCAAGAAATCTAAGAATCCTGAAAGCATGTTAATATAAACTGTACTGATACAAAAGCCATGACTAAACCACTCACAGGGAGACCATGTATTTCACCTCTGCACTGGGAGCAGGAGTTAACTTTTCATGGGTCTTTTGGTCTTTTTCATGGTCATGAGACTTTTCATGGGTCTCAGCCCATGAAAAAATGAGAAATTATTGCAGATTTGTGCTTTTAATCCTAAATTGGATGCATCACAAATATTTGCAATTTTAGAAAAACAATTCTTGACACCTCATTTTCAGACACTTTTGGAAAGTTATACTTTTACCCCATAATTTTTGGGGTGATTTGATTCAAGCATCAAATATTTTGACCAGTGTTTCCATCAAGATTTAACTTGTAGTGGAACATTTTCAGCACAGCTGGAGCATGCCCTGCTCCCCCCCCAACCCCTGCTTCTTATTTCAAATACTTCCATTATTCAATTAAGAAAACATGTAAACTGCTGTAGTTTTAGTTACAGACAAAAATATGAATAAAGTCAATTTAGATCTCCAACAACTTTAATCTCTGCCTCCTAAAAGAATATTGTTTCTTAAACAGAAGAGTTTTAGTATTTCAAAAGATCACTATTTTCTGTTTCTCCAATGTGCATAAGCATATGGGCATATATATTGATACACACATTTACTTGTAACATCTGCAACACAATTACCATAATTACCACTTCCTTTTGAAGTTCATTCATCCTTCCATCACAAGGGATGCATTCAACTAACACAAGGAACCACAACTCACTCCTAGTAAATGTCTGAGCATCATCAGTGAGCATCATCAGGCACTTGGATTCATAGTTCAAGACAACAGCTTGCATTGGTCAGCAGAGTGACTTTATTCAAATACACTTGGAGAACCAATTCCTTGAGGAACTCTAGCTTAGACTGATTAATCTTACTAACATTTCTCCAGCAAACCTTCTGAGACAGATTGGAGCATTTCCCATTATAAATGGTTTCATCAGAGTCATGTCTTTGGACACACATGCACAATTTTAACGCAAAGTTACAAAAACAAGACCTTCAAAGTTGATTAGTTTCTTTCACTCTTCTACAGGTTAAGGTAAAAACCACCTAAGTGCTGAAAAAATTGCAGCACGAACACCCAAAACTGATAAAAGATACAAGCCATTAAGCCAAATTATATACTGTATCAATAGTCTTCCACTGAAAAACAAAAAAGAACAAACAGATGCACATAAGTTCTGAAAACATCAAGGGAGGAGTAATAAAAACAGATTAAAATGCTTTAAGCTATAGAGAAAAGGAATTGGAGTATATCTACATATGTTAAAAGTCACCAGAAAGACTGGTGGGTTAGAAACCATAGTTCAGCTAGAAATGTATTGAATTCTTGACTGTTAATGGACTTCAATAGACTAAGACTTTAGAATTGTAAACAAAACTGAAATTTTCTAAAACAAAAAATCATCTCACTTGGTGATAAAGAGAAAATTAAAACTGTTTCACATCTTAAAATTGAAAGCAAAAATTACTTTGAAAGATGGGAGAAGAGCCAGTAGGTAGCAATGTTTAATTACTGAACACTTATGTACATGAGGTAGAAACAAACTAGGGCTTAATACTCAAACTGCATAAAGCACTGCTTGCCATGGTAGCTTCCAAAAATACCATTAAAAACTCAAAACTACTTGACCTCTGATGTATGCTGGAAGTTTAACTAAAAACCCCAAAAAGTCCAAGGAAACTAGAATCCTAAGAAACCGCCATGAACTGCCATTACACAGGTGCATTTCTTTGGGGATGGAAGTACATGGAAGGAAAAGAACCAAGACTATCTATTTAAACCAGTCATTTATCTGTGTAATGTGCAATATGTACAACCTCCCCCGAAGAAAAGACTTCTGTGATTCTTGCACAGAAGTCCAAGAAAACATCTAGATACGTATTTTCCTTTTTTTTTTTTTAATACAGAATAAAACCATAAGTAACTTGAGCACAAAAATTACTCTCCTATTAATTTAAAAAGCTCTCTCCTTGCTGTACAGGGCCATGGGAAAAAACTTGGAATAAAACCTAATCATAACAATTTCTTTTTCTTAAGAAGGCAAACACTACTGCATACTTACTCAAACTGCTACATAAAAAAAAAAAAAAAAAAGTTACATCAAGTTACTTGGCTCTTTTCAAAACTCTTATGGTCCTTCATGTAAGGGTCAAGGCCTCCTCAGTCAAAAGTATATGCAACATGATATTTTAAGTACAGGTCCCCTCCATCCATTTTTTATGCTTTTCTGATATGAATTACTAAAGATGACCTATAAAATATAACTATACAGCCTATAAAATAATTGTTCTGAAAATAAATGCCACATATACCATCTTCAGGATATTATCTGTTCATAGTGCTCCTCTGGTTATACAAAAATTAGACATTTTCCAATATGTCAATCCATGTTCTGTTCTTAATATTCCTTTAGGAACAAAACTCATCAAAAGCCAACTGTGCAGGCTCATGATTGTGACACCCTCCTTGGCAGCAGATTAATGCTTTTCTCCTTCAGCTCTTCTATCAGTTACTAAATTGAGCTTCAGAAACTGCGTTCCACAGCATTTTGAGACTTTTCAGTTCTATTCAAAATTCATTTTGTAAGAAAGTTAGGCAACAGAGAAAGTTTTGGACAAAGTTATTCAAACCCTCACGCATGAAAATCTTGTGACCAGTGTCCTCCACTTTCTGAAGGCATTCAAGTCTGATTTATGCTCATTTCAAAGAATAAGCATAAAAAGCATAATGAGCATACCTGACTCTGCAGGTATTTTAAACTATCCTTATTTTCCCCCTCTGTGAAATGCATATTTATTTCTCAAGTGTAAAATATCCTCATGATTTCACACAAACTATACTTCTTCTATTATATGTTATTGCAAGCATGGAACTCTAAGTCTGTGTACCTTGAACTATTACTAGAGACATCTGATCCACAACCTTCTTTCAATAGTGGCAAACTCTACCAAAAAAAAAAAAGAAGGAAACAAAAAGCATCAAAAACAACTCGTCAATTAATTTTGAGATAAAACCCCTAAGCCCCTGAGGAATTACTTAATGTACTTTGGAACAGCTATGCATGGATACTTGTCCAATAATAAAAAAAATAATTTTATTCCTAGTTCATATTTCAAAAGGGAACAAAATCAGCAATATCCATTAGATGCATCAGAAGTTTCTATGGGTTTTTTTACAGAAGGGAAAATACACTTCCAATGTTACATAACACCAACTAATTTACAGAAGTCTGATGTTAGGGATGTAAGATATTTCTTTTAGAAACAGAACTCCTGGGAGAGGAGGAGAGGGAGGGGTGTAGAGAAGCAAAGGGGAAATGCAGGGTTTTCCAGTATTAGGAAATTTCCTGACCCTTTGCATTCCTACAGAGAGCTGATCTGTTGCTACTCATCTACACAGTAGTAGTAGTTACCACATTGCTCAGTACTCCTCACCACACCCGAAACCCACCTACCTACAGTAATAATAATAATAAAGAAATCACAAAAAAACCCCTCCACAACCTCCCCAAACATCACTCTGCAAACATTTAAGGCATAAAACAGTTAAAATTCCCGACACTTAGACAATCATCAAAAGTGATACAAAAGCACTCTAGCTTTTATAGTACATCTGCCAAGTGACAAAATAGCATTTGTCAGAGAAAAAACCTTTTTGTCCTGAACAGAAAATTCAGTGTGCCTGTACAACAAACAGAACATAGATTGCTGTGTTTGTGCACAACAACTATAAGCAGACATGTTCTCTCACTAGAGCAACCAGTTCTTACATAAACATCAGGCAGCCCTTCAGATCACTGGAAGGTCTTATACGCCTTAAATCAATCCACTTTTTGGTTTTATTCCACCTGGTCTAACAGAATTCTATGTACAAAACAGACTGTTCTATAACCTTAGGTCATGTTAGGTACTACAAAATGCCCCATTTTGCTATGACTCCCATGAGCAAATTGAAGAGAGAAAGAAAAATCTAGATATTAACAAAACTCCCCCACAGGACTGGCAGGTTGCTGTAGCTTGACTCTTAAACAAAATGAGAAACCAGTAGAGCAAACTTTGAAAAATGCTGCAATCACTATTCCTGAAAAAGTCCCAAACTGATGATACTGTTCTGCAGCTCAAGCACTGGTTTGTCTAAAATACAATAAAATTGTTAATTGCTTTAAACAACATTTCCTCCAATTATGTCTTCCTTTTTTCCACTGCATGTTTAATATCACTGTTCGTAACAAACCTGTATGCATGTATAGATTTATCTTCCTTATTATCAGTCTTTTCAAACTAAACAGACTTCGTGCTCCTGTCTTCCTATCAAGTTTTTCCAGGGTTTCACCCTATATTTTTGATGAAGCCTTTATCAGTCTTGAGCACAGCACACTATTTCAGCTGCATTTTACAAAGAACAATTTCACTTAAATCTTTCAAGAGCAAAATTGCCCCATACAAGCAACCCTCTTAATTTCATCTTCCGGCATGCCTAGTCTTCTTCTGCTTCACTAATGTCCATCTGGTCAGTCCACACAATATTTTTCCACATGATGTACAATGCTTCCATTTGCCTGCTTCTTTGACTACGAAATAATGTCTCCAGTTTACCAGTATAAATAACCCTATATAAAGTGGTTGTTGCCAGTATGACATTAAATTTTATAATCTATTACATTCTAATCTGTTAGCATGACAGACAGAAGAGAAAAAAACCTGTGACTTTATTGTCTGACCTAAATAATTCCTTGCTTGTTTCTTGGCCTCACTTTACACAAAAAAAAAATTCCACCCTACTCAGATTGATCTTAAAGGATATAATTTGAATAATATGTGATATCCAACACTTACCAATGAACATTTATAAAACAGCTAGGTAACCAGCAAGTCTGTCTATTAACCGAGAGAAGGCAGCACAAAGTTAAGGTCAAAGCAACAAATGAAACTACAGTGAAATTGTGCTTTAAACTGAATCAACACACTTAATGATATTAGAATAGTGCCAATAATTGCTAGAGATTTAACATACCTCCTCTGAGATACAGTAGATACTGAAACCATTAGCATTCATAACTATACAATCCTAGACATTTAATTAATTAGGATTGAGATGTCTTTTGTTTATGTTTAGGACCTACGCTCTCATATGTAGCATCAGATGGAAACACAAAATGTGGGGTAGTAGAAACATGGGTGGTTTATTAAAAATCAAGATAAACAATCAGTTTTCTATTAAGTCAAAGGAAAGCAGGTTCTTCCCCAAAAGAAGATACCAATACCTTCATCCAAGAGGCCTTTTATTGACTGGATAAAGTCTAAGGAGATTTATCAGCTTACCTAACCAGATAAAATAAATAATTCTAATATGTTCCTCTACATCATATCTGGATAAGCTTCTTATAAATTCATCAATACTGTCACAGATGTAACAAGAAAAAAAATCAATTTACATCAAAGCAGCAAATTACAATCCAATTAAACTGTTCATTCTAGAGTAGAATATTAATCTTGAATATATATAATAAAATATTATCATATATGAAGAAATAGTAGGATTTTTTCCTCTTCTTAAATAAGACACCTTTTGCAGTTTATGAATATTACCCAGCATAAGAGTTAGTAGGATGGTAATTTCAACCTCAAATTACAAGCACACAACATAAATTTGTGTTGCTTTCATTAGGTGGAAAAAGGTGGAAACAGAATCTACTATCCAGGGATGAGCTTTTCATTATACTATCAAAATGATGACATCAAGAAATAAAGAGATGCTATCAATAAATAAGTAAATTCACAAGAATCTACTTCAGTAGAATTGCAACTAATACAATATAATGCCGTAATTATAACAGCATTTGAAAAGGAAGTCAAATGTGTAGTTTAGAAATAGAGCTATGCTAAAATTACATATTATTTCTAGGAACAGTAATGTCTGACAGTTCTGGTTAACATACAAATAAATAAAACCAGTGATCCTGTGCTTAAAAAGAAAGTTCCATAATCTTAGCTTGACATTTTAGAATCACTGCAGGATTACTCTACCTAATGACAAACCCAAATCTGAATTTTAGACTCACTAATAAAGGTGAGAGAACTCACACACATTCATTCCTATGAATTCTCTCCTTTATAATTCTACAGAGGAGTCTTTACAATATCCATTGCTCATGCAAAAGGCGCAGAATTAGGCAGACAATAGGCACATAATCCACCCCTCCACTCTCACAGAAAACAAGGCCTTTGTGTGGCTTTCTCAAGAACAAACCATGGAACACCCTCAAGAAAACAGCATTCACAAGAAACACAGACAACGGCACAGCAGGAACTATATATTTAAAGAACACAAAAAAAAAAAAAATCAACATCAACCTAGGACAAGACTTTTAAATGTTATGCACCTACTACATATGCCAGATACAGATACTTCCTATGATTTAGATGGATTGTAGCGGCACACATATCCTAATCTGGAGCACATAACTACTCTCCAATTAAGGATAAAAGGAATAAGTCCAAAGGCACTATTTTAAATTTTTCTTTTACCACAATGTTGTGAGATGTTCTGAGGTCCAAGATGGGCTTGAAGCCCCCTGACTTTTTCAGGATCAGGAAGTACCTTCACTAAATTCCTTTCCTTGTTCTTCTTGCAGTGCAGGCTTTTTAAATCTGCATTTAGAAGGGAAAAAAAATCTGGTTCAGAAGAGCAGAAACACTTTTAAGTATTCCATAACACTTCAGTCTGTGCCTTGAGAGCCTTGGACTAACTACAATATTGCCTCAAAGTAACTCCAGTAAAAAAGGCTAAAGGGGTCAGTGCCTGGAAAAAAAAGAAATAATACACAAATGTACTAATATACTGAAAATATGTATATTCTACGTCCAAAATTGCTTCAACAAGTACATGCATACAACACAGATCTTTCAGCTGTATTCAGTTATTCACTACCATATTCCTTCATAAAAATCATTTTCTGTTTATTGAAAACAAACTGAGGGTTTTTTCCTTTCTCTAGAGTACGTTTAGTTCACCTGTTCATTCTGTGTTTCACGATACTTCCACTACAGTGTTCTGAGCAGAAACCAGAAATTTCTCTTAAGACCTAATTGTCATATTTTATTTTATTTTAAGGTTGTAATTTCCTACAGCAACTGAAGCATCAAACACACTCACTATCTGACTGTACTGGTACTGCAAACCCCAACAAAATATGTTGATATTCTGTGCACTAAAATGAAAAGACTAAATTTGTGCAATTTAGAAAAACTACAAAGATTCTATGAATGCTACAAATGATGAACTTATTTAGTGGTTTAATTTTGCAATGTAAATTTCAAATATAGCCTGAAACAAAAACATTTAGAACAGACTGTCATTGGTTCATCCACAGTAAGACAGACCAAAAACTGAAAAAAAGTTTGGCGTTTAAGAATTTTTATACACTGAAAAATTAATCTTTAAAAGTTTGAAATTTAATAACTTTTGGAATAACTTGAATTCAGAAGCATAGTATTAAAAAACTGAGGTTTGAAATATAAAAATTAATTCCACAAAAAGCTTTGTAGTACAATTAATTGCAAAGCAAAGCAAAATTTCTCCTTCATAATGAAAATATATCATAACTCAAAAACTGTACCACAGTTCAGTTTTAAAGCCCTTAAACAAAAACAGATATTCATCCCTTAGTATATTTGTTGTTTTATTTTTAGACTTCACAAATAAACTTTTAAAGAGGTGTCAACTACCAGTGCCTAGAGTAATTTCTAAGATAAGCCTCCATGTAGTATATTTTTTTATTTTTTTTTAACACAAAAAGTAGAAAATTCACACAGAAAATAAGGAAACCTCTGAAAAACTATTATGACCTTACACAAAGAGTGAGAACAAAGGGATCAAGGTGCTGTGAAACTCTTCCATACCCCTCACTTCCTGTCCCATTAGACATTGTCAATGGAGAGTTTGCTGGGTTTGGTCATAAAGATAGTTGAACAGCTAAGTTCCACCTAAAAACCAGAATGAATGTATCATGCTTTTTGTTCCTTTTGAAGTCACCACTTTTACCAGAATGGTTTTTACTGAAATACTTATTTCAATTTCACATTCAGACATCTGAGTTATCCCGTGTCAGCCCAGCATTTCATTCCCTCTTCAATAACTCTTCCATCATGGAAACCAAGGATATCCAATCAATTTAGTCAAAATGACCTTGCGTTTACTACGAACAGAACATGTTTGTGGCAGTTACATGTCACCTGAAATCTAGTAAATTGATCAGGCAGCTGAATACTGAGATTAACACTTCAAAATAATTTAAAAAAAAACATTAGGCTGTATTCAACCTAAGCAGCCAGGGTATTGGAAATTAAAGTGCAGATTCTTCATATATCACCTCCAAAGTGTTTTCTAATTTTTTACCTACTTGCACTACTGGGTACTTAATAGAAGTGCTAATTAAGTGCTGTTTCTTAATAAAAGCAGTTAGTGTTAAAGCTTGACTGAATGACTATTGACCCTGTTCAGCTCCCCCAAAGATACTAACACAGAGGTTTCACTTAAACAAAAGCACAAGGCTGCGCATATTGCAATCACTATTTTATCCAAAAAAACCTCAAAACTATTGGTTTGGTTAGAGTTTGTTTGTTTGCTTGTTTTTTCAAGATCTATTTTCTTCTCTGGGGAACAGGTGTGCATATTAACAATGAATGAATTGTTGCGAATGCATCTTAAATATTACAGTATTCTTTCCTGTTTTCTTTAAACTTGTTTTTTTCTTCATTGACAATTGAAAATACCTTTGTTTCAACTGTCTTTTTTTCCAGCTGTTTTGGAGTATAACTAGGAATATATATGCCTCTGAAATCATGCAACCATAAAAGGCAATCAAGATGTGTATTATTAAAATACCAAATGCTGTTATAGGGTCATCTTCCAGTAACTACATTGGACAACAGTTTAGATAAATTGTACCAAAATGGGCAATATAGGTCTAAAGGAGAAAAAAATAAAGGAAACAAAAACCCATCATCAAAGCTAAAGTTGCCAAATAAAGATAATTACCCTGATCCAGTCACTTTCTAAGCTCTCAGACACAATTAAGGCATGTGACTAACAAAGTTTCCTTTTCAGACAAGTTATCCTTGCTCTAGTCATCCACACAAATACAGTAACATACACACTTCTCTGTCAAGAATTTTTGACCTTTGTACATTATTCTTGATCACACATTAAAGTTAGTACGATAGCTTTAATTTTTACATTACTGTGCTGTATTGAGAAAGCAGTGAATATCCTGACAAATGGATTTTTGAAAATATTAGCAACTTGAAAAATTATAGAGGTACATTGGAACTTTCTTTCTCAAAAAATACCACAAATTTTTGACCTAATGGGATAAACACAACTTATGCCAAAACTTTATTAAATACAACTATCTGCCAAAATCTGCTCAAGGATAACAAGGTAAGGATACAAGCCCAGAATATTTTGTATCCTCTATTCGAAAAAAGGAAACTTTCTTTCATAAGGTGGTTATCACTAAACTGCTTGGACCACTCTTTGAATAAGTAACTGATTACAGTGTATCCTCCTACAATTAATCACCTGGGCAACCTAAATATATCAGCTAGCGGAAATAGTGTCTACTGAGCTATATAACTGGCCTGATAAGGTTATCATACCATATTGTTCCTCTAAGATTAACTGACAAAAGTTATTTGTGGGAACATTATAAGAATAATTGGTTTCGCACTAAGAATAACCCTAAATTGATGATTTTTAAAAAAAATTCAATGCCAAACTATCTTCAGTTCAGATAGGATGCCTTCTACCATGCTTGTAGAGTGCACTGGAGCACTATTATCTATTGAAACTGCCCTGTTAGGTACAGGAAGGTTCAGGAGTTAAAACAAAATGGAGGGGGTGGGAGGGGAAGAATAAAACCTGATTGCCATGGTTGGCATTGTTGGGCTTTTTCATTCAGGTTCATCATATTGTGCCAAACAAGACCACTACAGCATCCAAGCTGGTGCAGACAATCAATTCAGTCATCTAGTTGTGTATCAGGCTCCCCCGCAATGCTGTCTCCAGAAAACAGCACAGACAGAAATAGCTGGAAAACCATTCCCCTCACGGTCAGTGTGTCCTTCATCCCGTGCTGACAGCCTAAACTGGATGACAAGAGGTTCAAACACACCCCCCACCCACCACGTCCAGTAAGTACAAGTCTTCTGCCATTCAGGAAGTATGACCTCTTGCAGACTGTTCCTAAAAAAAGCTATTATTATTATTAAAGGGCTGGGCCCTCACAGAGTATGAAGCAGCATCCAATTTATCAGCACACTCAACGGGCTTTGCTTCCAAGACATGCAGTAATTTAAACTTCAGAACAAGACTGAAGCAGTTCCATGTCTAGTTGGATATTATCTTGCAAATGCTCCATTTTTCAGCTGAAAGTAATAATTTTTTAAAAACCATGCAACTTCATTTATCAGTTAAGAAGGATTTAGTGTAATTAAAGACTCCATTATTTCAGTATTGAAAAGCCTGGTCATAAGACCACTTAGTCGTCCTGAGGTGGTGGAATCAAACTTAAGATCTAAAATACCCTGTATACCTATTTCATCAAAATTAACACACTACTTTTAAAATAAAATTACGCATTTATAAAAATACCACAACAGCACGACAGAAAAAGATGCTCAGGTGGGGATGGAAACAATACCAAACAGTGCTAATGCAGCACCTGCTTAGAAGCAGTTTGAAAGCTACTTCTCAACTACACAACAACATTGAGATACTTCATACTAGAACAATAACTACTGAGAGACAGATCTTTTCCTACTTTCTTTTTTTTCCCATGTAATAGAGTTGTGGTAGTTCTCCTGTACAGTCTGTCACATCAGTTTTCACTACCAACTACAACTTCCAAGAGCAGTGAAGAAGAGAACACTTAACTGAAAAAACACCCAAAAGGAAGGATGGATGAAAGTGGCAAAAAGCACACTAAAAACTATGTTCCTCTAGAAAACTAGTTATATTTGCAACCAGTAAAATAAGTAAAAAAAAAAAAAAAAAAAAGGATTGGGATTAAAAAAGCCATTATTAGCTTCCCATCAGCAGTGTCTCTCTAAATTCACAGGTGATATGAACCACACTTGCAAAAGAATAACCAAGTTACAATACAGATATTTTTTTTAAATTCTGACATGGAAATGCAAAAAAAGCCAATCAAAGAAAAGTAATGCCTTGCCAGTTACACTGATTTAATTTCTATGCCATATAATGATACATTAAAACACACTAACAAAAAGAAATCTAGGGATTTGATTACACACGGGTGAATAATAAAGACTATTATGAACAGAAGGTAAGCAAATAACAAAGTTTTGCTGAAAATCAGTATTTAAAATCTGCTGATGCCCCAAAACTCTAAATGGAAAAAAACAGTTTCGCTCTTTTAAAGCTTAAAAGTTTGAAGTTTAAGCATAGTAATTCTTAATAATGGATTTATTGAGCTGAGTTTAAGCTTCTACTGAAATTAACATTTCTCATGAAATGCTATTAGAAAACTCAGATGCATTCATAATAATCACATACTAGATTTAACCAGTAGTTACTGTGTCAGCTTACATATCACTTTTCCCAATGGTAATAAAGTTACTGGAGATTCAGACTACAACCAGAGATAAAGTTAGAAGACTAAAGAGACTAACCTCATTTTTATAAGCAAAAACAGTTTAACAAACAGACATTCAAATGAAAATTTTAACAACAAATGAAATATGAAGTAATGTACACTTAAGCACTACTTTCAAAGTGTTTCCAAAAAAGGATGTAAAAAAATAAACAGTGTTTAGTCAGTAATATCAATATTCTCTTATATTCTTTCTTTGCCCTTTTTGTCTCATTTTTGCCCTCTTCAGTTTTTTTCCCATATTTCTGACTGCAGTCTTTGGAACATGAACCACCCCTTATATGACTGATACCTTATATGTGGTATCTTCACAATACCAGATGGCATAAAGTTAGCAATTTTCTACTAGTACTAACTTCTTAGCAAATAAAGATCAGTTCAGAGAATAGCAGTGATAGCCTGCTAGAATAATATTAATGGTAATGCCAGGCATATCTATTTAAGGTACAAGAGGGGAAAAAAAAAGGCAAATGTCTGAAATTACTTAATACCAAAAAGGAAAAACTTACTCAGCATCTTATGTAGAGGCAAAAGTGAAACATTGTATGCAAACACAAGGTATATTAAAGGATGAAAGGGGCACGCAGGGGAAAATTTCAACAGCTAACCTAGGTGAGGAAAGCAAAGGCAATAAAGCTATCCTCAAACGGCAAAGAAAGTCTACATCATAGCTTGCCTCCAACCAAGTGCTTAAATATTATGTATACAATCCACTTCCAGTGAAGAAACCTGACGAGACGATTTTGAAAAGCTAAAATATCTTAGTTAAATAAATAGGCACCTGAGTTCTTGGCCATTTTGGACAAGTTTAAGATAATCTATTAGCATCTATATAGCACTCCAATAAGAGAATAGAAGTCCTAATAAAAAAAATAGTATGCTCTGGAGAAAAGCAGACATATAGACACATCATGCACATTTCAGTGTCAGAGGGCTGATGACAGCTTTCCCCGAAAGCTCACAAGAACGAAACTTCACTCACTTTTTCAAAGACTTTAATAATATTTTTTTTAACAGTAGCAATTAGTCTGCTGAATAGTTGGTCACCTTCATGAATTAGGCAAATAAGTCTTAATAGCTTGCCACTTGCTAGAACTAGAGAAATCAAACACTAACATCAGCAAAAAGTGCATTCACTGCTTTTTAAATGAATCTTAAATCTTCTGTTCTGTAAGCAAAAACCTAGTATTATTTGATTTACACATACAGCAGCTCTCATGCTCATACATCTTAATCACTTTATTTGGATCAGACACTTTCAATGAATGTGTACATTATTTCAGGTGGGATACTGAGTTTTCTTGGGGATAAGCAGGATGCCATTTTCAACTGAATACTCTACAACTAGATACAAGCAAAAAAGTGACCCCTCTTAATACCCTGGAAAGTAGGAGTTAAGAAAGAACAATGTCCTAGTTTATCTTCTTCTTGATTTTTAAAGACAATTCCAGTATTTATAAATTGTGATTTTTAGGCCTTATAAAAACTTAACATTTTGCTCACAGAGTTCATTGAGGCACCTGTAATTCTGCTTAATTAGAAACTTCTATTGCTTCTTGCTCAAGCACAATCTATTTAGTATTACAATGCCGTAAAAGCATACGGAAACAGAATACTTACTTCAGCTGTGGTACGAGAGAAATGCTTATAGTTTTACCATGCTGTGTTCCTCTTTCAATTAGACATAATAATATTAGCATGGACCCCGAGACTAATTTTTTTAATTTTCTTTTTNAAATGGCATAAAAACTACTTAAAAGGTAGTGAAAAAAGATACACTGCTAAAAGAGTGTCAGACATTGAGTAATATGGAAATTATTTACCTTGGTTGCAAAGTCAGCTTTATAACTGTCTTGCGTGGCAAAGAATCTTGAGAAGCCTGAACATCATCCTACAAGAGAACATCTTTAAATTTGCTTTTGAATACACTTCAATGGATAATACATGAGCTTTGTCTATTATCGGCATTTTGTGGAGTACAAAACCACATTAATAACATCATAAACCAAGCTTATTTTAGCACATTATTGAGGATGACAAATCACAAAATTTAATAAACTAAGTCCTTCACAACGACAAAAGAAAGAGGTTCACTTTGACCAATTCACTGGGAAATATTTCTTTTCATTAAAGATCTTATTAGATTGCATTATCAAATTATTACACCTGTGTTTTCATTTCTACATACATGGATTTATAATCATCATCTTCCTTCAAATTTTGCAAATACTTATCATAAATTTTTAATAACTTTCTCCTGCTATAAATTTACTCTGAAACACTACACTCCTGTGCACTTATCACAAGGATTCACTGTGTGGTCTCCTGTGAGCTCCCATTGTTACCTTGTATTGTACGCAGAGAGAAGTTTCAAAAAACATAATCTAGGGTGTAGTGTGGTACAGGACTCACTTCCACTGAGGAAAGGTAGAGACAAGACAGTGCCGTCACTGTTGCATTAGCCCAAGAGAACAGCCAAACTGCTGATCCACAGTGCATTCCTGTCAGCTCATACAATTGTGACCAGTACAGAATTTGAAACTGAATTCAAGTTCTCAGTTCCTGAAAACATCCTCAAAATCATGTTTTTCAAATCCAGCAATTCTCACTTACATAAAAATTTTCTTTCTGCACTGAAAGCACTAAGACTAATGTACAGGAATGGTGTAATGGTTGTACAGCTTTACGTTTGCAGTTTGAATCTTATCCATGATTCAACCAAAGTTGAGTCATTCTGGGATCTTAAAGTTTCTTCTGTTTTTCAGTGTATTGCCTTCCAGATGATTTTTTGTTTGTTTACTAGTGTAGAGTTTGTAAAATTTAACACAAAAAATACAAAATATTCAGTTACCAACTGAATAAAGATGATGCTTTTGTGTCTAGCTAATAATTAAGAGTAGAAACAGTGCAAGCAGTGTCATTCTGGAATCCTTCAATAGTGTCTTTTTCCTGACTTCCTTTTTTCCGCCTTTTCCCTGGTTGTACCTGCTGCCTGCAGGAATGCTGCTGCTACAGTCTTGTGCTCTGTTTCTGTAAGTGTTTTTTACTTCTTCACCCCACAAAAACAACAGCCACTTTCAGCCTTGGAGTCTTCATCATTTGTCTTTCTCAACCCTCTTGACATTCATCCTGAATGCCTATCTCTGAGCAATTCTTAAAGTCAGCTTCCATCAGCCAACAAAATACACAATCTGTACTCCAAAAGAATGCCTTTGAACTTTCAACTCACTCAAGGTTACCACAGTTGTTTTGTAAGTATACTGAAGTTCTCTGGCAGCAGACTACAAATCCCATACTAAAAAGCTTTTGTTGCTATATCCAATGCACAGCAGAGATACTATGATTACTAGATTAATGATATATTGTAGATACTGTTTAGCTTATGGATACATTTTAATCTACTTTTGTAATCACCTATTTTTTGTTTTATATAGAAACAATAAATTCATTGAAATAAGAAATTCCATTTTAATTTCTGCTTTCACAGTGGTAATAACAGTTCATTGAACTAGTATGCTCCTAGTTTAAATGGCAATTATTACTTTACAATGCAGTGGTATTAATCCAGACAGATAAAGAACAGGAACATTAGTAAAATGTAACACTGCAACATCTTCCAATATAATTCAGAGCAGAAGTAAAAACTTCATCCTATGAATGCCTTCAAAATATTCCTACTTTAAGAAAGTGTACATTTATTTTCCAAAGAGAAAAATTTTATATTTGTAACACACATGAACAGAGCACACATACACAGCATGTATATATTTGTACAAAAGTAATAAAAAGTATAAAGAACTATTTTAACCACTTTTTTTTTTTAATGCATACATGTGACTAGCTATCACAGAGGAGGACTTTGGTTCAGAAAGTGAAGAAACTAAGAATTCTATAAGGGAGTAGTATTAGCAAGTGTGTTTCTTCAAGGTGTTCTTCACTGTAAAATAAGTCTCAGAATGATACATGAGGATCCACTGATGACTTTATCATCCATTTCATTGAATACTCCTGCTTCAAATAATTTCAGCAAAGGAAAAAGATCACAAGGTATTGTCTAGATCTAATCTTGCAAACTAAGGTTAGACTTCTGTCAGGGAAGGAAATTTTCTTCTTCCCGTATTTCTTAAGTCGTAAGTGAAGTCAAATTACAGGACTGCATACTGTTACATATTCACTTACATATGTATATCACTTAAGTCATCAACAAATTTATGCCCACAAGAAAATTAGAACACCTGCTTTTACAATCTCATTCATAAAGGGGAACTAAGTCCCTTTCCTTTAGCTGCGTGGGCTTTTTTCAGCATCAACTGCTGACATGTTCAGTTTTTACTTTCTAATATCTTCAATTAATATGAAAAGTGATAGGTAGCAGATTTCTGAGAAGGCATTAGTTGCAAATTCAGTTCTCTGATGTTTCCCAGGCTACCCAAACTGTATTCAAAAGACACAGATCACATTTCATTTTTGGAAAAAATCACGGAAGATAGCTCACCATCTTTAGGAATGGAGTTGCTGTGTCGTAATTATAAGCACTTTTGTCCTCTAGGATAAGAATATGAGCAGAGTCAATTATCACTTTCTTCAAGTTCATTATTGAATGGAAAAGCCTGTTAAAACATTTAAAATCTTAGTTTCCAGTTGCTTTTATTCAATGGGGTATTATCAAAATACAAAAACATTAAAGAACTCAAAAATATGAGTTGCAGAAAAATAAGTAAAATTTTTCACATCGATATAAAATTAAGAACAGTTAGTTGCAATGGGTGACCAGCCTGAAAAATGCAGAAATATTCTGAATTATATTCTTGTCTTGCATTCTGAAAGTGAGGCACATCTCTTCCTGTCTGCTATGCTACAAAAGGTGTATCCTCAGAATATCAAGTATTTTTCAAAATTTTCTTAACCTTAGGAAAGCTTGCAATTTGCATATTTGATTTTCAGTTTCTATAGTGGAGACAAGCCTGAAATACTGGTCACAAAGTATTCAGTCACAAAGTCAAGATTGTGTTTACACAGGATTGAGAGAACAATCAGAAACAAGAAAAATATAAACTATAAACCATATAAACTACCAAGATGTCCATTGGTACAATTCATACAATGTTTACAAATTTCTAAATACAGAGAGCTGGATAATTTTATTGGTAAAGTGAAAAAAGACTTTATTTTACTCTCTCATAACCAAGTGAATTGTGAATACCAGACATAATAGATTAAAAATATGGAATTTAAAAATGCTTGTCATGAAAAAGTTTTAAATAAGAAAGAGTATTTAAGATGCATTTAAAATAATTATTTATTTAATGAACATGCTGTACCATCAGTCTACCATCATCACCTCAATTAATCAAATTTATTAGATCTTAACTTTCCAATATGTGACATTTTTCTGAAGAAACTTGAAATTAAAGCATGTGCATACACAGGCATCCACATATCATGTGATGTTCTTCAAAAAAAATTTATGAAGCAGCTAGCAGAATAATTTCTCAATACTGAGAAATATATCCCCAAGATGAAAGAATAAACAATGACAGACAAGTTAAGCAGAAGATTGTCAACATGGAAAAGATTTCCCACATTTAAGAAAGGTAGGCTACAGAGGAATATATGGTTCAATTAGCACATCTTTGATCATGGCTTAAGACAGACAAATATAAAAAGTTCTCCTATATGGTAGTTACTGAAGAAAATTTCTGTTATTAAGGAAATCTCAGTAATGTGTCTACCTTTTGAAATTTTGTTTTGGACATCGAATTCTTATTCAGAGAGTTAAAAAATATTTCATAAATGAAAAGCATGGACAATCAAGTCCACTTCTCATGCAGAGCACCACTACACTATCAGGGGAGTACGTTGCTATATCAAATCTGTATGTCTGAAATAAACACGTCAGTTCTAAAAATGCAAAAGAAAATTAAGATTTAAGTTTATGTATTTATAATAAATTACCTGGTGCCATAATCCACAACTACCCAATCTTTGGCTGTTCCTGTAATAGCATCATGATGCTGGAAGAGTCCAAGGTTCCTCCTAGCTTCTGTCAGCAATTTATAGTTATCCACAGAAGGAAATACATTCATCTTCTCAGATTTACTGGACTGTACTAAAGCCAAGGAGTAGAGAATTTCAGCTGCTCTGGAATTGAAGAGAATAATCAAGTATTTTTATAGGGTTAAAATGTAAAAATGCAATACACATTTGATCTGAAGAATAAACTGTAAATAGTGCCATGGGTTCTTTAAACCTTGTTCTTGAACATTTTAGCCTATCCTCACACAGTAGCTTCCTGCAAGATTTTTGTGATGGAACCTGACCTTTAAAATAAAAATATGACAGTGCAAACTGAAATACACACTCATAAAAGTGTGAGGTAGACAGATTTAGTCTTAAAACCTCACAGTATGGATAGAGTGCCTTACAAAAAACATACAATTCCCATTTCAAAAAGCCACTTAATAATCAAATAAAATTGTTTTAAATAAATATATTAATCTGTACATTATGTAATATCTATTCTGCCATTTGCCCTTAAAGCAAACTAAATTCTTCTAAGGGCTTAAGCACCTCATGCACCTGCTCACTATACATGCACCTGAATGGAGAGAACACTGGATTCCAAAATCCTTACGTTGAACAGAATGTAGAGCCTTTCTCTTCTACATCTGTTGCAAAAGCCTAGCACTAAAATATTACCACTAGATTCCCACTTGCTTTATGAGAATCTAAATTTATTTTACAAAATATACCCCCATAATTGCCAGTTATTATGGATATTTGACTAACAGAAATGCCTTCATAAATTCTGGGAAAGCATCTGTTAACTTTTTTCCTATCTTCTTTTCCTAAAATGTTACACTTCTATTTTCGTTAGTCTGAAAAGTGTCAGATTCTTTTTCAAAATTTATTAGACGTTAATGAACACTTTTCAAGTATTTGAAGCAACAAGGATGATACAGGTTAATGTCACAAAAAGCAAAGAAATTGCAACAGCATATTTTCTTGTAATGCTAACTTCTAGGCATGCAAGTAATACATTTAAAAAAAAAAAAGAAGTTAACTCTTTTATTTATCCAATTTCCCAGTGAGGGCATGTGTTCAATTTTAAACAAGGTACAACCAAAAAATTAACAAAAACCTCTTTTTTCTAACTACGCATGGTATCAATTGTTAACATGAAAAAATCCTTTGGATTCAGTTTTCCCTTCATCTTTATGTAACACATAGGTGACAGTTATATAAAAACTGCAACTACCACATACCTAACTAAACTGAAAAGTGCACTGTACACCTAACAGCCTAAACTATTTTCATATTGTCAATATTTCACAAACAGGATGTGATTTTGCTTTTACAGGTTCCGTAGCTGCTCAGAAGCTACAAACAAAATCAAGGTGTTTAAAAGTTATAACCCCTATGTTTAATTACTAGTGCTAGATTAACCTTAATCACTGTAATTTAAAAGTTGCTTAGTGCAAACTCCTAATTCTGTGCATCCCTCCTACTTTCTCCTTTTGCAGCTTAATTCGAAAGAAAAATGAAAATACTTTAGTTGAAAAAAAGGCATCAGATATCCATTCATCTAGTGAACAAACCCTGTCTGAAAGCATTTTACCTTTTTAAAAAAAATTGAGTTAGCTACCAAATACTGACCTAACTGTAGTTATTAAGAAGAGAACACAACAAATTTTAGTCATTGAAATAAGGTGAGATTCCCTTCCCCACAACTAACATTAATTTAATTTTCTTTTTCATTAATAGGGACATCTCTCAGATGCAGACTTTTCCTTTCATGTCTCAGTATTTTTCTAAACACTAGAATGGATCAAAGGTCAAAGATGAAGACACCCAGAAATACAACACGGAATTAGAGAACACTTATAGGTAAGCATCTAATACCTTTCTATAAAAGCCTTGATTTTCTCACCTCTGTTTCAAACTACTGCAGCCAACCTGAAATAGTTTTTACAAATTTTCCACTTCATTGTCATTTGTAGCATCTGTCCCTGACAGGACACTGCAAATAGAACAAAATTTGCTTCACTGATTTGTCAAGGCCTATACTAGCTTACCTTTAAATCCAGATTATATTTAACATAAATAAATAATTTTTCCAAGAGATTTTGAACTCTCAAGATGTAGTATTTTCTATCCATCTGTATAGTTAGAAGTGTCACTGTAGTATTCATTGTCTAAATTACTTCAACAGGTTCTTTTGCAGATTTACTGTAATTTTTCCCTGTTTACATCAGTAACTAATAAAACCACAGATTGTGTCCCTAACTTGTCCCAAACTATGCTGTTGTTCCTTTTATCTTTTCATTACATTAAATAAACCTCTGGTCACATATTTTATCACCCTTTAAACTACTACAACCCATCAATCTCTCACTTAAGATTAAAAAGTCAATAATGTCTCAAATCACTGTCAATCTCCATTATAAAATCCTTAAGCTTTCTTACACTTCTTTACTACACAAACCCAAAACCCCCTCTGTTCAAACAGGAAAAACTTTAAACACCCAACTCTTTTCTTGCTTAAATGGTAAGTTTTCATATTAGGTCCTGAGGCTGAACATTATTTCCTGGCTATTATGTAACAGTGGAGTGCTACTTAATTCTGGTACTGCTGGAACTTAAAAATATTCATCCTTGGTAAAGAGCACATGCATGTGTATTTACCTTCTGTTCATGGCTCCTTCCCTCACAAAGACATACACTAGATAGATAGATAGATAGACAGACAGACAGATGTTAGCTCAAAAATGTTATGGAAATAATTATCATGAGTTTGAAGATTAAATATGATCCTACTTCCTAATAGAAGTGAAACATTTTAGGAAAAGAAGATAGGAAAAAAGTATTTCCTTTGAATTTAAAGAAATAAAAAAGAAAACCCCTACTCCTACTGTTCTCATAGCTAATGTGACATTTGTGAAGATTCTCAAGGTTTCTGAAAACAAAACTGACAAAAACCCTGATATTAAAATGATGAGAAGACATCTATATGAAGTTTTCTGCAATCTTGAAAAAATAGACTGTGATGAAACTGAAGGAAATGCTTGGTGCATTTTAGAAAGGAAATTAATTAAAACTAAGAAAAATAAACAGTTAACTGAAAAATTCAATTAATAAGAAAATTATCTGTCCTGCTCCTACAGTTGTCTTGCACATCTTGTCTTCTCCAACAGCAGTATTAAACAACACTGTTTTTACTGAAAAGTAAAGACTCCTATGATGAATCATACACTTTACCTCAGTAAAAACTGGATTCCTTGGAAGAAATAGAACAAGTTCTGCTAGATATGGTTTCTCTTCTAAAAAGTATTTGTATCTGCCTCCAAAACACTACTTTCCAAGCTCACAAAACGCTGCTTTCCACACCTCTATTGCTCGTTCCACTACTGCAGCATCCATTAGAGCAAAAAATTATAATCCTCAAGTAAGGCAATACTTGAAATGTTCAGGGTTTACATCATATCCATCTGCCCTAGATTTCCTTCTGGAGATTTAAAACATAGCTAAATCATCTTACCTTATGTCTGCTACAAGGGAGAACCACTTAAATACTCCATTATCAAAACTCAGCAACGGTTTTTTTTTTAAAGATGCAGACAGTTTTCAGAAGAATAGCAGTCTGAGATCACTTGTTACATAATATTCCTGGCTATTTCTCAGCTCCCTCTAAGACTCTTTGTAAAATTCACACCTTTGTACTTCTCTCTAAAAAAGTTCAGAGTACAGTCATAATACCTTACTTTGTTTTGATTGTGTGTGTGCCTTTTGCTTTCGCTATTAAACTGCCTTTGTCTCAATCCAGGAGTTTTGTAGCTTTGACCCTTCCAATTCTCTCCAAGATCCTGCTGGTGGGGGAGTGAGCAAGGGGTAAATCACAACAAATACTTACACATTCATCTCTCCTGTGTGCCAAGAAATGTGCTATAAATGTACTGGATGGCAGTACTTACCGTATGTAGGATTCCAAGACTCTGTCCAGGCGTTTATAGAAGGGTCGTGATGTAAAGTATCCACTCCAGTAATGATGATCTCTGTCTGCATAGGTGAAGAAGTCTCCACTCAAAACAGGAAAAAATGAACTGCTGCTCTTTTCACCCAAATTGCTTTCTTTGCGCAGAGCTTCAAAGTAATCAGATAAAGTTCCAAACTGGGCCTGAATGAAAATTAAAATTACTGTAATAAAGTTTTATTTTCATTATGCAGAAATACAAAGAGAATGAATATGCTTGGTTCTATATACATTTCAGAAACATGCCACTCTTCCAGCAGATTTATAGCAGAAAACCTACCCTAAAAATCTTTGAAGTTCCCCTGCACACTTTTCATGCAAGCTGGATAGCATTTCAAAACTCAATACAAGAAGTACTTTCAAAAAGGCATTTCAACTCAATACAAGAAAGAGATGGATCTGTTGGAGCATGTCCAGAGAAGAGTCAGAAAAGTGATCAGAGAAACATCTTCTCTGTCAGGAAAAGCTGGGAGAGGTGAGGTTGTTCAGCCTTGGGAGATCTCACTGCAGCCTTTCAGTACAAAAAGGGACCTCACAAGAAAGATGGGACAGGCTTCTTAGTCAGACCTCTTGTGCTAAAACAGGTAATGGTTTCAAACTAAACCAGGGTAGATTCAGACCAGGTATAAAGACAACTTTTGATATGAGGGTGGTGATACACTCAAGGTGCCCACAGAGGTTGTGGATGCCCCATCTCTGGAAACATTCAAGGCTGGATTGGATGGGACTCTGGGCAATCCAGTCTAATCGAAGATGCTTCTGCTCATTGCAGGGCAGTTGGATGAGACAGTTTTAAAGGTACCCTCCAACCAAAACCATTCCACAAATCATGAAATATGATCTTTTTTTTTATATAGATAAGATATATAAAATAATATCTAAATGTCAAGAAATAAGTGAAACATCATCTCACATGTCTCTAATACACAAGCTAAGTAATACCTCAATATTAACCAAGTAGCTGTCTGGACTAAGTAAAAAGTTAAATGTAATGCAACAAAAGCATAATTCTCCTAATCCTGTGTTTTCAAAATTAACTCTCTTGTCCTCCAGACCTTGCTCAACCAAGACGACTGTTGATCAAAAAAAAAAATTAATATTCCTTTCAGAAACTGGTTCCTTTCAACACTGTACAAAGAAACTGCAGTCAGAGATGTAACACGTGGGAGTAAAAAAAAAACAATCATTATCTTCTGGTCATTTTTAAAAATGCTCAGATATGGTAATAGCAGATCTTTACAGGGTAGGTGAAAAAATGGTATTTTCAAGCTTCAGAGGCACAATTAAAAAAAGTAAAGATAAATGATTGATGTCAACGTTGTTAGTATTGAGAAATATTGTTAAGGCAGAAATGGCAAACGGGATTTTGAATGAAAGTGAAAAAAAAAAATGAAAGCTGGGACAACACTCCTGTTACCAGGAGTATCATCAGTGTAAATCATAATGATAATATCAAACCGTTGTTTCCTACTATTATTATTTCTAGCAACAAGCATACAATGTAACATGCTACAATTTACAGTACCAAAACCAAGTTGCAGTAAAAATCTTTTAAAAGTGACTTGGAATAAAAGGACTATCAGACTATTACTGTGACAACAAAACCACACTTTTAAACCATTTAAAAAAAACCCCAAACACTTTCACTTCAAATTCATTCAGATCATCCAAGTATTTGTTAGGTGGATACAATATGGTACCTTGCCACTTTAAATGGCAGTAAAGCAGAGATAAATAATGCCCCTCTAATCACAGCATTAGTAAACCTTGCCTTATCAGGCACTTCTAGGATACTTGGTCTTTTCCCTCACTATCATAGGCACCTACAAGTAGAAAACAAAAACCCAAAACAATGCACCAAGAAAAGACAGAGTTTATCTCAATTCTGCATTGAATCAGAGGAGTAAAACCTCACCAGCGGAAGCATCAAAATCAGGTGAATGGAAACAGTGAAATAACGTGGTAGACTTTTTTATTGGCATACAAAGACTCATCTTAATTTATGTATAATAGATGCAAAGAAGATCTCTGAATGAGAGATTGAATTCCTCAAAAGCAAAATAGGTATGTTTTACAGTGGTGTACCACATACTTTTAGAAGAGAATAGTGGCTGGCGGGAGAATCTCAATGCTAACAGCCATATCCGCTAGATAAACATCACAAAGAGCTGTCTGAAAGAGTAAATCTCTCTTCAGATCAGAAAGGCAGAGTAGGCACTCCCTTGTGTAAGCAGTAATATCCCAGGCATCTCAGCACTTCAGGAAGAAATGTGAACTCTTCCTTTATATAATCTAAGTTCTTACACAGCTGAGCATGTCCTATTACTTGCCTGCGGAGTTGCATTCCACTACGGAAAGCGCAGAAGAGTGTGAAGGCTCTACATTTAAGCTCATATTTTCAAGAATAAATGACATCGGTTTCAAACAAAACAAATAATCAAACCAAACCAGAAAAACAAGCAAAAAAATACCCCAACAAACAAATAAGAAAGAAAAAAAACAACAACAAAAACAGAGAGAGAAAAACCTTACTAGCTGAGTAAAATAAAGAAGGAGAAATGGTCTGATGGCAACAGTGCTCCAGCTGATCAAAATACCCTATGTACGAAGTAGCAGACACAGAGGACTTAGTATCTTCTTGTCTGGGTATTAAAAACCAGAAAAAGAATGGGGATACTTCCATGAGGGAACCAAGGGTTAATGCGATTCCAGATGGGCACACCTAGCCTAATAAAGCAGACTGCTAGAATCCTTGACAACGGCCTGAGCAGAACCTTTCCAAAAATGGAACTTTCAGATGTCTCAGGACAGCACAGGTCCTTGAAGAATGACTTCAGAGCTAGAGCTTTCAGGTTTTGCCCCAGAGACAAAATCATCCAGCCCAGGTTAGAGTAAGAACTACAGAAAATATGCTCCTGTTAGTATCCAAAGAGTAACCATTTTATACAGTATACACATTTTTGGCAGGAATAAAGCAAGTGACAGCAGCAAGCTTAAGTTTTAAAAGATGGGCTTTAGATTTTAACATTTTGAAGAGTTCTCTCCAGGTCTATCTCCCTCCACTAAGATATAATGGTCCTTCACCATACATCATGTCCCCCACATCCCATAGGAAACTCATAAAATCCAGTTTTCAGACAAGATATTATCCCAAGAAACCATCTTTCTTATGCAGAACACAAGCCCAGAAGTCAGCAGAAAGTAATAACATACTTAACTTCCTACCAAAATGCACAGTTGGAAGAAACAGGGGAGGTCTCAGAAAAGACAAGGAAAAACAGATGCATGTACAAACTGCATGAAAGATACCAGATCAGGTTTTAAAAAAAGCCTAAATGTGAAAGGAGCAATAGTGCACTCTCAGGTGATACTCAAAAAGCCCAAGGTTGTGGTTCCCCATTTGTATGTCATGCTGAAAGATGATGAAAAGTTGTGTGAATACAGAGAACATCGACAGTACAAGTCTCTAGGGACATCAGCTTACACATTAGAGCATATGAATGCATGTTTTAACTCTCACACATAATTGCTGATTTGAAGTCATATCTCATCTGATAATTGTGTTTGTATACTCAGTCCTTTTGTAGCCAGATCAGTCTCAGATTTTATTGTATTTAACAACATGTGCCAGCAATGGCACCTCTTCAGACTTTTTGATTTGTTTTGGGATGTAAAATCAAGAGGATCCAAATAAAGCAGCAAAATCTTCCTGAACTTCTAATAAAAAAATACAATAGTTTTAAGTAACAAAACCTGTGAGTCTTAAGTAACAATACCTGAAGACTGTGAACACAGGAGCACTAAGAAAACAATTAAACCTAATAGCTGTTCTCCAAATTAATCTAGTTTGGAAACTATCTATAGTTTTCAAGCCGATATTATTAACAGCAAAGTTTTTAATAATTTAATTTAAAAATAAGTGAATTTTTAAATTTAATAATGGGGGGAGAAAAGGTAGTAAACGAAAAAAAAAAATGTAAGCTACCAAGACACAACAATCTGCTGTTAAATAATATATAAAGTTTCGAAGTTAAAAAAAAACCCAAACCTAACCACAAATTTTTATTTCCTTGAAGAATCCCAGAATATTGGGAAATACTGTTTTTCCACAAACCAGAAAATGTGTTGTAGTTACCTTAACATGCCACTCAGGACGAGAATTCATATAATCAAACAACTTCTGATAATTCTGATACTGCTGATCCCATTCTGAGCTCTCAGTATAGCGGAAATCATCCCCGAGTGGAGCCAACAGGACTTTCGTACGGAAAAGCTTTGACTTCTTCCTGTATTGATCTAATATAATCCAAGCCCTTGTGGGGAGAAAAAAAGAGCAATTCAGAAGACACAGGGAAAAAAGTCAGCATTTGGCAAGACAGTTAGATACCAAGTTGTGCATTAGGATGACTCTAAACAAGACATACAAAACTCTGCTATCTCACTTTGTAACGAAAAGCTGGATGCAATCCCCCACTGGGACACCATATTCAACCTACTATTGTTGCAAACACCATGCTAATTAAATCCTTCAAAAAGCTTATCAAGCTTCATCTCGAGCAGTAGGGCAGTCTGGATCAATTTGTGCCTGTGCCAAAACTAACCTACAGTTCAAATTATGTTTACCTGCTTTATATTTAGATAACAACCCTAATCCTCTAGAGCTCCTATTTACAATAATAAGTAAGTTCTTCTCATCCCCTCTGGTACCTTCCTTTGATACTTTGCTTCATATCTTCATGTCCTTGACAGAAAAACTGCCCATAAATTAATCTCTGAGGAACTCCAGCCTTGCAAATAAAACAAATAATTCAGGAGGAAGTTTGCTGCTAAAAACCACTGTTCTCCCTTCAGCCAGCTTGTTACATGTCTTAGAGCCATCCCTCTTGAATCTTTGAGTTCTGAAAAATTAAACCCACTGCTTTTATGCTTTTGGCCTTAAAAAAACCCTGAACAACTCAGAAACAAAATACTCACACATGCACACACAGAAAAAAACTGCAGAAATATTCTTTGGCACCTACTAGTTCTAGGAACTATCAGTTCCACAGCAGCAGTGTATTAAGAATCACAGGTCTGACATCTAGGTTACTGAAAAAGTCCATTTTCAGCCCTCCCTCTTCAACTCATAATTATTACCAGCATCTTCAGATGCTGATACCCTCTAATTAATATCATGCAAATAAATCTCATAGAAGATATAAACTATAGTAACATGGTAACAGAAATACAAATTTCAGGACTTCAAAGACAAAATCGCAGAAAATTAAGATTCTAATGAGGTTTTTTTGTTTCCTCATGTCTTTTTAATAGATGATCTAGCAAAATCACCTTTCAGCTCACACTCTTGAAGAATTGCTATATAAAAATTTATGCAGAAATTCTAGTCAAATATATTTGAACCCCTTATTTCCTTGAACAGCATGTCAGGGCTTACCTATTTATCAGATTGCAGAAGTGCTGTGTAAACACAAGGTATGACTGTATTCTGGAGGGGGCCACAACATTTACTTTAGTTAAGGATTTACAAAGTTCTAGTGAGATTAGAATTTACCCAAATAGTGACTTCCCCCCGCCCACTGTCTAAATTAGTGGATTTAGAGTTCAGATTACCAATCAATACTTTCCCTGACTTCCAACAGGTTGTAAGATTTAAACACAAAAGCTTCTTCACCACGCAGCTACCAGAACAACCGGCACAACACAAGACTTGGCAATGCTTCATTCTAAGGAGCCAGTCTAACTCAAATTTTCCATATGTACCCTATGCTTGAAAACACACTTTAGTGTTGAGTCTCTTGAAAAACACAGGCTACAGTTAACAGGATATTTGACTTTGACATCTCGCTTCAAAGTCCTCCTCTGGATTCTTTCCAAATATCCTGTGAAATTCATCAGTATTGCTGCTCTCCCTTTCTTAAAGTACTGATAACTGTGGGATTATTCCCTATTTCTAAGGGGATGGTAAGATCTTCTCCATTGCAAACCACTCTCAATTACAGAAACACTGAAGAACATTAATTCACATATATCCTTCTAAGTTTCTCTCAAATAACTTCCTAAATCATTAATTCATACAGGAGTGTGAAAGCGCCAGCAAGAAAGCCCCAGACAGAGCATGATGAAGACAAAAAAACACCTCTTGAGAAAAAAAAAAGATTCCACTGAGTCTCATCAATTTTTTCCCTTTATTGTTCCCCATTGAAACAGATACATTTTTATGTTTATCCTGCCTATCTGAATGGAAATCCAAAAACCAAGCAGGACATCAGCCATGACAAAACTTTCAAGTTTTCAGATTATCACTGAATGCTTGAGATCTTTCACAAATAAAGAAAACCTTTTTGTACCACAATTGTCTTCTTTTAATGCAAAAAACCTCAAGTATTTGAGTAAATACATATCAAAACAGTAAACATGGCTGGTTTTGCCTCTTCCTATGTTAAAGGAAGAGGAACAATAACCACCTGAAGTAGGCAATCACAAACATAATCCACCAATGCCACGTGGCAGCGTAATTCTGAACATAAATTGCATGATGTACAATGTAACAATAAAGAGAAAAAAGCTGAAAGGCAAAACTGGGCTCTTAAACAGTAGCTGGTGAAGAGGAAAGTCCATTCTCTACTGCGTCTCTGAAGCACATAACTTGCAGTTATGTGCAGATTCTCTCCTATTTCCATGCTTGGAAGAGAGAGACACACGGAAACAAACTGTGCTTCTGCTAACAACTTATTTCGATTCAAGGCAAAAATGCTCCAAACAACCCAGAAAAAGAAACAAAACAACACAACAACTGTTTTTTCTTCCTAGTGTGAAAAACTTCCGCATTCAAACATATGGATAAGGATGCAGCTGCAAATCAGGGCAAGTGCACTAGTAGTCTTTATAACCTAAGCTGTTATGAAGTGTAATTAAACATACATGTACCTGTAATTAAAAGTACAGGTTTTCAATCAGGTTGCTGCTTCATCCCTTCTTACCCCCTCACAACTTAAGTGGCAAGGCAATGAAAACTCGGACAACTACTAGCCTGAAGTTTTCAACTCAGTATCACTTTAATGCATAAGTAAGGTCATAATTGTATTGAAATCAAAAGCTACAGTCCCAGTTGAGTATTCAAGGTCTGGGTTTTATTAATGTTGTTGTAGCTTTGGCATTGAAGAAAGGTCAGTGATCTAAACCTGGTCTCTAAATTAATCAACTTTTTTCAAACCCATGAATCTCCTGTATTTTTCTAGCCTTAAAGCAATCAGAGATAGGAGGCAGATTAATTAGTGCGCCACAAACCTATAACCTTGAAAAACTTATGATGTAGATAGATTTTTCTATTCTGGAACTCATACGTCTCATCATAACAACTGTAAAACATATTATTACAGAGGTCAGACCAATAAAGTTTTTGGTTGTCTACAATATTCCAACTTTTTCATAAAATACATGTAGTGTTTTAGCATTCTCCATCAAAACATTACTTCCTGTGTTTTAGTGGATTTATTTGAAACTAGACACTAAAAGGGTAGTTCCAGTGTTCCAAATATAAATAATCCAGGCTTCCAACCCAAAGACCACGTGTTAGTTTATTTTTTTCTCACAGGTACCATACAGCATACTGCTGTTTCAACTGCCTGTTAGATACCCTGTTAAAACTGTTACTGTTAGAGTTAGCTTTCATCTAAAAAAGCTGATGCAAAATATTAAGTTTCAGAGACCATATTGAGATGATAATCACTACAACTTGATCATACATTCACTACATGCTTGCCTCATTTATCTTATTTTTTAACATGCTTTGACATGTGAAAACCCATTTCTTTTAAAATATCTAATTTAGATTGTTATGCAAAGGTTGCATCTAGGAAGTACAAGGATTAAGGATAATTAAAAACCAAGATCCTTAAAAAGATTATTCCAAGCAGACACTATACATTTCAAAATATAGGCTCTATGTTTCAGGTATTTGTTAAACAAGCTGTTGCTGTTCTGCAAATATTTGTCTCAGTTAATTGAGATATATTGTCAAGACTTTTCCCTTTAACAACTTTGACAATGAGCTTTCTTCACATTCAATAGGCACTGGGTGTTTCACACCCAGTGATACACCCAGTTTCTACTTTTCTCCTGTCACCATCATCTTTCAATTCTCTACTTCAAAATAACCCACATTTTCCTATCATCATTCCAATTCCTACCTTTAAATACAGCAATTGTAACATACTCTGTTTAATTTTGGTTTTATCTTCAGTAATATTTTGTAATTGAATTTTGTTTAAAGGAAGTTTTCATGATGCTTGTCAAAATTTATACTCAGAAGAAAGCGATGCATACTTGACATGCAGACAAGCAGTGCACCATCACCACACCACCACCGTAAAAATTCAGCATCAAGGACCAAGATGCTCTCCTTAACACATTTGTTAAGCTCAGCAATTTGCACAAATTGTCAACAGCTATCTCAACTTTTAAATCTGGAAACCTGGTATTGTTTGAAGCCTGAAGATAGCAACAGGACTACAGAATAGAACCATTTTCTGGAAAAACCTTTGGCAGTTTAACTTACTTCCCTTTCTTTACTTTTTTTTTCTTCCTTTACTCTCCCCTCTCCAACTCTCTACCTCCACCCCCTGCCCCTGTCACCCAAAACTGAAAAGCAGTTTTGTACAAGTGTAAATTTGATTCTTAAGCATAGTAAAACAACTCAGTGCTTCTACTTGAAAACTAAAACTGAGTTTAATAGGAATTTCCCCTCCAGCCACAAAGGAACAGAAATTTCCACCCTGGGGACAACGAAACAGGAATCAGATTAACTTAAGGTTTGCACTTGACAAAACTTATGCCATGGATTGCCAAGTTTTCAAGGATATACCACAGGAAATATCCCACTGTTTCTAGTTACAGCACACTACATCATACTGCCCCTGAAGTGCTCCACTTGCAGGGACAGATCACTGTTCATAAAATTCACAAAAACCACGGTAAACCAGTAACATGACTACAACCAGATGACTGTGTTCTGACTGTCATTCAGATACTCATGTATCACAAACAGAAACTTTTAAAAATGCCCCCTCCTTAACTATAAGTTTTCCTCTAATTTCACTGACAGTTATGTTCCCAACTAAAGAGCAAACACCAGGTTATGTAATAGGTATTGTTTAGCCATGACATGCTTATTTTAAAATCTTGTACTGGTTTTGGCTGGGGTAGAGTCACAGTGGCCAGTATGGGGCTGTGATCTTGATTTGCTCTGATAAAAGGGCTGACAACAGAGAGATGATTTTGTAATTTCTGAGCAGGGCTTGCACAGAGCCAAGGACTTTCCTGCATCTCAACCCATGAGTGATCTCATTTCACTTTTCTGACTTTCTTCTTCACCCCACCATGGGGACATCGTGCTGAGTGGAGCTGAGCTGCTCACTGAGGTTGAATAACAACAGAATTAAACTCACCAAGCTATGCCAGATGTCATCTTTGACCAGCATAATTACATTTTTCTAAAGTTATTCCCTTGAGGAGTATGTAAAACCTGTACCTGTGTTGAACATTTCCAGCATGAATGGCTTCTGGTGGAACTCTCCAAGGACAACTTATTCTTCCTCCAGGAAGCCGTTTGAAATCAAATTGGCAGCAGATTTTCGGATCCGGGCCACAAGTATGAGGAATGTCATAGCTATAGAAAGGCATCATATGACAAAGAATATCTGTACTGGATCCCAAATCTGGAATTGAAAAGAGTAAAATTATTTTAAAGTAAGTCCTCTGAGGTTCACCAAAATAAATCACTTCCATGTTCTCAGTCCAAAAACTGTACTGGAAAAATACCACATAAAGACAATTTCTTGTTTTGAATATCCATAGCTTGAATCTACCTCTGTATGTACTTTATATGTATAGAGAGGGTAAAAAAAGAGATACAATCAAGATTGGAATGTTCTAGTCAAGCAGTAACTGATTGGGAAAGACATGGACAAATGTTAGGTGTGTTTTACCCCGATAAAACTTATGATTTTCAGAATTTTTGAGGTAATAAAACATATCTTTTATACACTGGATAAAAGTGGATATACAGTGGATTAAAACAATAATTAAAAAGAAACAACCATCAAAACAAAGCAAAGAAAAAAACAAACCAAAAGCCAATCACCCTGCTGTCACTGCCCCATAAGCACAACATTTGAATTATTTGCAATTTTCCTTCTCCTACATTTTATTTCCGCATAGTAGGAAAAAAAAGGAGTAGGAGGAAGAAAAAAAGTAAAAAACAATAAAAGAATTTTTCACCCCTTTTACTTTTCTTAGGTATACTTGCAAGGAATATGAAAGAATGCAAAAAACAAGAGAAGGTAAAAGCAAAAATGAAAGTGAAAAGAAAGGAAGATCAGAGGAACAATGGCAATAACATTGTTTTTACATTTAGTACCTTTCCTAACACACAGATATTCTCATTTCCCCTTCTGTTATTCAAAGAGGAAAAAAAAATCTCCTAAATTTAATCTAGATGAAAGGCTTTTTTTAAATAGAATTGCAATTTAAAGCTTTCATGTTTAGACTAACTCTGCTATACCTCCTCTGTAAATATTTCCATAGTACTTATTCGCGTTCTCTTCATATTCACCTGTGTAAATTAACAAAATAAACTGACAAAAAAGAAGAACACATACCCCAGTTCTGTCTCCAAAAAAATTCTAGTGTCTTTTGTGTTGCAAAATGTTTTTTAACTGAATAATGAACTCTCTGTATAAGCATATTGGAAAATCCTGTGCGCTTCAGAAGGTAGGCCATTGTTGGTGAATGCCCAAATGGATCAACTGCCCATCCAGACCTTGGTTTTACTCCTGCTGAAGAAAGAAAAAAGTAAAAAGGGACGAAAGTTTTACTTTTCACTCAAAGAAAGTTATTCCAATAATTCCCATCAGAGCACTAAAGACAACATTTCTAAGATTACATAACCACTTAAGTATTAAACCTCCTGCAGAACCATGGAGTTAACAAACTAGAATCATACCCTTAAACAAACCAAAAAAAACCCCAAATATCTTATAAGTAAGGCATTCTAACAGAATAAAATACTTTAAAATAGTACTCCTTATTGCTACACTGCTGCAATTTTTGCATCAAACACCTTTTGGAATCAATTATTTACTACACATCTTCTTCACTTAAAGTAGTTTACAGATGTTAGAATTGGAAAAGAAAGTTGAAATAAAATGAATGGATGTGGACAGATTAATGTGGTAGCTCGTTGATATTTCACTGTTATTTAAATAATGTTAATCTTTTTTGGCTTCAGAACTAAATTTTCTTTTGATTTATTAGTTTGTTGATCAATAGAATCATGTTGATTAATACTCTCTTTTCAGTGAACTTCAGGCTACTAAATAAAGAAGCTACATCTAGCTCTTGTTCAATCCATCAACATGGCTCCTTTGGCAGTTTCTACCATCTTTCAAAAAAAAAAAACCCCAGTAACGTGCAGGGATGCATTACCCTTTAATTAGGTCTTCCCTTCCCCCTCCAATAATGTCAAGCTGTGTTTATGAAAATTGCAATCTAAGAAAAACAGTGAAACAGTTTTCCAAAATTATTTCAGTTAATAGGATGAAATAATCTCAATTTATTAGTAAATTGTACTGTACAAACATTTTCTATATAAAAAGGTTTCCCTCTTCTTATGGAACTAAACAGAAGAACATCCCAAAGCCAGCAAAACAGTTCAGCCAATGTAACTGCAGTCAGTAATTCAAAATTCTAACATTACATTGGGTTAGGGTTTATAACTACTACTACTACTGCTGTTGCAACCTCTAAATTTCACATATTTTTTAAAGCCTTATGAAAGAGAAGCTAATGAATTCAGAACCCACAGAATAGATCCAAACACATGAAAGAAGAATCAACTTTTAAGTAATTTTAAGAATTTTGTCATGCTTTTCAAAAGACAGAAAAAGATGATTTGTGATACCAGACATGGGATCTAAAATTCAGCATGACCAAGTTAATATTTGGTTATGCCAATATAATGTGTATGTCTTATATTGATCAAGACAAAATGCTATGACATAAAATAGTTCAAATACACTTTGTCCAGGAATTTCTATATGCAAAGAAGAATGGCAAATACTAGACTCAATTCCACAGCTTCCTTCAAGTGCCCTGATTTAATGTTTCAGGAAAGCAGAGTAAAAGACAGCCTTCTAAGGATCTCAAAATTTCTTTAAAAAGTGTTTTCCTACTGACTTCTTGTATTAACATAGTTAAACCTTGGATCAAAGTACATACCAAGGTTCTTTTCTAGCCACTGGTGTCCTTCTATCAGTTGGTCAATTAAAGAAAAATAATGAGAAGAAGCTTCATCAGGCATGACCCATCCTCCTGTTACTATTTCAAATTGTCCATCTTTTATTAACCTGAAAAATACATAAATAATATTCAGAATCTTCCATATGAAAATACAATCTTAAAATCAATTTCTGTATACTCAACAGGCATTTTCCAGTAATTTGATGCCAAAACCCAAATTATGTGTGGTACTTCCATCACTGGACTATATTTCTTTAATCAAATGGGGAAAAAATGAAGTGTTGAACAGTGAAGTTTTTAATGTCCTTGTGCAATGAAAACTAGCTCTACTGCATGTGCCTTATTAGATTCTTCTTAAATCAGGAAGAAGGCTGTTTCCTGCCAAAATTACAAAAATAAAAATGTATGTGCCACTGAAGGCCAATTGAGCAAGATGCCTAGATGCTGCACATTTCAAGCACTACTGATATCTCCCCACCTTTGATCTAATATTTTTTTAGTTTTAGAGAGCTGATAGATCTTTGAAGTTTACTGTATCTATAAAGACTTCAGAACATCTCACTCATTAAAATGCCTTATTGAAACAGGTTACAGGATCACAGGTCACCCAGTCCCTCTATTGTCACTGAACACTAAGATCACACTCCCAGCATCAGGTTGTCCCTGTAGTGCCAGCACTTACGTTGTACACCAGCATAGAAGTGTTTAATGAATTAAAGAAAAAACCACAGTGAGCTCATCAAAACTTAGTCCCATCACAGATGATACCCATAAAGAGTAACAAAAAGCATGCAACAAAAATAATCTCTGCATCTTCTCCCAGTCTTACAGTAGCTTAACCAATACCAGACTCCTCTGAAGAGAGGACACAGTTCTCTAGTGACTATCATTTACTGTTTACTCCAACGGATACTTTTAATGTCAAAAAACCCACAGCTGTGCTATAATTATCACCCCACTGCACATAAATTTTTAAATAAGTTGTTTTTCACCTAGATCCACAGATTTCCACTTTTACGTAACCTTTGCAGCTGTGAAGATCTCACAGACTTAATGTATACTTGCATCTTGAAGAGGGACATGAGAAGGAGGCCATCACAAGGATGAGCTAAGAACTGTTGGATTCTGTCTAAAAGCCAAGTAAAAATAAGAAAAAAAAAATTCCCACTTTTTGAAAACTCCAAACAAGATTCGTACTTCAAGTTTATCCAAGAAGCCTGCTTCCTTGTCTCAATGTCTAGGCAAACCTTTTACTTCTATATTCCATTTTGACTTTCGATTTTAAAAATTACTAAAAGCAAGGGTGTAGAGTACACACTACTCTACAATTAAAGCAGCGGCATGTTGATAAAAACACTTTGTATTTAAACCCAAAAAATCCTTATAAATTTTTATTTNTATAATATCTAGTAAGAAAGATTATATTTACTTTGTTGCAAATACCTTACATGACTTCAAATAAAGATTATTATCACTACTCCATTACAATTTGAATGACATGTTCATGGTTGTACTGGGAAACTTTTAGTCAAGTTTTTAGGCAACTCAATAATTTGTCTCCGCTTCTCTGAGCAGATTTCTGTTTTGCAACTGAGAGAAAACCAAACCAAGTTCAAAAAGTCAGAACTCAAGCAGGCAATTAGTCTAACAATTCTGCATCACAAGTGAAATCTCAAGTATAGGTAAATACAAGAAGAAAAGTTCAGTATTCAAACCTTTTAACAGCATCTTTTTTTTGGCTATCTATTCCGTCCCACCATTTTGAAAAGTAAGAAATCTCAGACCATATAAATTTCCTTCGGTTGTCTTCTTGCAGTTTTATAACCATGTTATTTAAAATATGCTGTGTCTGATCTCTGAAGTAATCATCAAAAGTCTTCAGCCAACCTAGGAAAAAGAAATGAAATATCATATGAAATGAAGCCTCTATAGAGAACTGGCTTCTCAGTCTCTTCTGCGAAGAGTTTTTGAGAGAACTGGCTCCTCACTCACCAGAAAAAGCTAAGTAAAGACTGCTCTTAAGAAGCTGAACTTCATGTGCTGTGAACTGCTTGGAAATGCCAAACTTCCAAGGAGTTTGTTTTTATAAAATTTACATGTTTTATTTCCTAAATGTATAAATATATAGAAATTAGGATTTCTCTTTCCAGTTTTTCTATGCTTTGCATAGGAGAAAGTTTGATCAACAGAACACATGGATGCAAAAACAGTGCATCAGTGAGATGCAAAGGAAAAAGAAATTTTAACCACATTTTCGGACTTTACAGTCTTACATAAAATTTTTTAGCTTCTTTATAATACTTTGCATGAGGGAGTATATGCATCTTTCTTCCCAGAACTTGTAACTATAACTGAAAAAATTGTCTATCAACTTACTACTTACTGTAAAGTGTTATACTCCTACTGCTACCAGCTTTTGTCATGTATGCACTTTTAAAGATTGTGTGAAAACTTCCACCCAATGCGAAGACTGCACTCCAGACATTATTATACTAGTAATTCCACTCTGATTTACCACTCAAGTTCAGCAGAGCCACTGCCGTTCTAATAGTGCCAGCGTGCTTACAGGATACAGGATTAGGCTGCCATGGAATGAAATTACGTTGTTTCACAGAAGTTATATAAATCCAGAAACTTATACTACTAAAAAATAATTTTCAAGTTTAATTAAAAAAAACCTTATAATTAAATAAAGTCTGACTATTGACTCAGAAAGGATATATTATATTTTGTTTTAGGGATAAAGAAATCCAAACATTCAGCTTAGGTAGATGCAGATCTACCGTTTTTAATTTGCAAAAGAAGAAGTAAAACTGTAAAACTCCAGAGGAGAAGCTCTAGGTCATTCTTTTTTTTTCTTTTACAAATGTGTAGCATCTAGAAGACTCACCACCTTTGATACAAGTTCTGTAGAGATAGATTAGAACCCACTTGTCTATCTTAAAGGGAGAAAATGCATTTGTCAAGGCAGTAAATATGAAATCTTAAAGCTTAAAATTAAAACTTACTTTCTTTAGAGGAATGGAAACAGCTTAATACAAAAAAAGTTGACAGTTAACTACTATTATGCAATAGTTTCATAAAGACTGAAAGCACATGTGATGAATAATCTGAATTTATAATCAAATTTTTTTCTGATCTCTTCCCATTTCAGTCTGGGTTGAGTTTTTTTTTAATAGAAGCTTCCACTCAAAGCCAATTATTCTTTCTCAGTTCTCATTTACTTTTAAACAAATCAAAGGAATATTTTACTGATAATTACATTAAAAATATCCACATGTATTAGACTACCAGTTTACAGCGTTACATCAGAAATTTCTCCTGCAAGAGACAGTGTCATCCTAGCACAAAACTAAAGGACGATAAATTAAAATGATCCTATGATTTTCCTGTACAGAAATACATCGTCATAATAAACTATTTTAAAATATTTTTATATTCCAGCGATAAAAGAAAATTTACAGTAAATTAGTCCTCTGAAACATTCTTAAAAACGCTAATAAACCAGCCTAACTAAAACACCAAGCTAAATGTCAAAGCAGCTGATGAAAGAATACAGTATGATGTAGGAAGAAGAGTGTTAATGAAAGATTGTTATGTTTTAGCATACTCAGCTGAAGAAGAGTGTAACATGGTTAACACACTGAACTGAACACACATCAGAGAGTCCTAGGAAATTTTTACAGATATTCACACATTTAGCTGCAAGCCAACAGGAAGCCCTCTGAAATCTAATTACCATACATCTATTTATTTATGAATAGAACAGAATATTCTGCATTGAAAAGGGCCTATAATGATGACCTAGTCCAACTGCCTGACCACTTCAGGGGAAACCAAAAAAAACGTTGTTAAGAGCGTTATCCAACTGCCTCTGAAACACCCTCCCCAGGAAGCTGCAGGGAGCAGTGAGGTCACCCCTCAGCCTCCTTTTCCCCAAACTGGACAAACCCAGACTCCTCAGCTGCTCCTCACAGGACAGCCCTTCCAGCCCTTCCACCAGCTCAGCTGCCCTCCTCTGGGTGCATCCCAGCGCCTTCACATCCTTCCTAAAGCGTGGTGCTCTAAACCCAATGACTTACAGAGATTCTGCAATTTTGCATGGAGTCATACAATAAAAATAAAAATAAAAAAATTTTAAAAAAATCAAAAGTTAAACGAAATAGTGGATAAATCAATTTACAATTGCTAGCTAGGGTATTATTTCACACCTCAGCCTCTATTACAACATAAGAATCTATAGCTTGTGCTTATCCACAAACTAAGAATTTGTTCCCAGGCTGAAAGAAAAGGTTTACCAGTGCATTTCCAACATGAAACTTTCAATACAAAGACAGTTTACATAAAAATTAAATAGTTTAAAGCTGCAATTACCAAGACTAAATATTATATTAACAGCAAAATAACATTTGCTGGTTTAAATGTACATAAAGCCCTTTGTCAACATAAACATCACAGGACCACAGAATCACAGAGGTTGTAAAAGACCTCTGAGATTTTTTGAGTCCAGCCTCTGACAAACCACCACCTTATAAATCAAGCCATGACACTCAGCCATGTACAGTTTTTCCTTTAACACCTCCAGGGATGGTGACTCCACCATTCCAATGTTTAACAACCCTGTAAACAAGAAAAAAATAGTACTGTCTTTCATGTCACTATGCTAGGCTTGAATTACTGCATATTGAGGACTTTGCCAGACACTTTCATTTTTTGCCAGCCTGTGTGATAACAGAGGGTACACACTGCTGTGCTGCTTGCCTTTTCATTCCCTCTTTCATGCTTGTCCTCAGAAGTGTGGAAACTTGTTATCTCCCCTCACCTCCATGAGATTTATCATCATTATGCAGCCGTTTGTTTTATTGATTTTTTTCCCCCACTGTAATGTAAATTTACTTGGTTTGACAGCAGACTCCAAGAATCATGTCTGACTATCAACGCAACTCATTGTTCTGCAAAAAATCCTGAAACATTTAATTAACTGATTTGCCACTATTCCTGTCTACACTTCCAAGTTCAAATTCTTTCTTGAACCTCTATCAGCTCCTTGCACTAGAGAAAGGCAGTCTTGTGTCTTAGCATGGTTGACACAGACATAGAGATAAAGGGAAAGTTTCAGGACAAAATAAGAAGCTAACAAATTAGCATTATTCAAAAAAGTAACTTTATTAAGCAAAAGTACTTAACAATTTGATCCTGACAAGAATCATAAATCCATTCCTAGCAAAAGTAGGTACTGCTTATATACACCTGCAAAACTGCTGAGGTGGTTTTTTAAATTTGCATTTCTTTTGTCTTTTGGTTGAAAATTAACTGTTGAAATAAAACAGAATAGGCTTTTCAATTGCTTACTTCCACAAGGCACCTTTCAGTGTTCAAGAGGAAATGTGCCTTTAAAAAAATGCCTTGTTTCTGATGAAGTCTGTTTTAATGGACAGGCAGATCTCATGAATGTCTGAAATATTATGCCAGTATATACTAGATTAATGCATTTTTGATAGCAGTATGCATCTCTGATTTACTTTTCAGGAGATCATAATTAATTTCACTGAGTCTAAAATTCACACATCAGTGATGTTTCTTGCAACACAAGAAACTTGAGTAATTTATTAATTTTATGGCAGTATTAAATAAAAAACATTAAATTTCAACTAGCACTATACAGCTTTCCAGAAAATAACAGCATTCTCTTTGCAACTACATTAGTGGAACTTCAGTTCTTGGATCTTTAAAATGTACACCTGAGTTAGTAAAAATTATCAATAATTTTTAAATTTCTTTTTTTTTTTACATTTATGCTTGATTCTCAACTAACCAGTTCCTGCAAGAAGGAACAGTTAAGTGACTGTTTTGCTAACTAAGGAAGTAAAACAGTATCATAAACTGAAAGGATGCCCTTGTTCTTAATTACATCCAAGCTCCACATAATGCAAGTAAAAGGTTTTCATAAAACCAAAAAGACACGTAGCCATGACTTCTTAGCTCTAAAATAAGAACTCTGTAGTACTTAAGCATGGTGTGTATGTGTGTTTAATTGATCATACACAGGCACACAACAATGACAGTAATGTAAATACTAGGAATAAATCCAAAAGCTAAGTTTTAACTTACATTTTAGTAAGTATGATTACACACTAAAATAATTTGGCATTAGCTCCTTTGCAGATTCAGCAATTAAAAAAAAACCCTCATTTTAAAGTAGAGAATACATACATCTATTTTTTTTTTTTAAATTTAGAAGTACTGCATCATCATTCTGATGATGGAAAAAGCAGAACAGACATACAAGTTAATATTTTATGGACATTTCTCACACAACACTTCTGTACTAATTTCACAAAAAGTATGTTTTCAACAAAGATGAATGGCTCACAGGCAAGACTGTGAAATAAAACTTGAAAAACTTGATGGTAAGGCTATCTCAAATTAAAACTAAAAGCTGCCTAAGGTAGTTTTTTGTTTTTGTTTCACATAGTCAAATCAGAAAAAGACAGAAAGTCCCCTGAAACCTCCCTGTGTCAAAGCATTCATTCTAATTCAGAAGAAATTAAATAGATGAGCTTCTTGTTCCTGAAGAATATATACCAAAATAAAATCATTTCTGTAGAAGTAGATAAACTGAAATGTAAAAAGTATGACAGTGTATTTACTTTTCCAACACCAAACCTTAACTTGTAAAAGACCTCTGCTCAAGGTAACAGAAGAATAATTTTATTTATCAGGCTCAATGTCATAAGGATAACTAAAATCTTAAATGATTGCACATTTCACAAGAAGTAACACCTGCCATGATCTGTGAGGTACCAACAAAATTATAATTAGATTTCTTATGTTTTAAGTCCTATGCAAGAGCTACTTTTGCTTTTGTACATATCAAATCTGCTGCCATCACAGACAAAATGGAAAGGAAATTTCTACCGATGAGGAGTCAAAAGTGTCCTTTCTGTAACAGCCCTGTCAATTTTCAAAGGAACTGCACCCATCTGGCCAACACAGAAATACCGAGAAACAAGCCAGGAATAAAACTCTAATTTCCCTCATTCAGGCATGTCAAGAAAAACTTGTGAACTGCCCATTTCTAGTATTTTGGTGGGTCAGACAACAGTCTAAGCAATCTGTGTTCCAAATGTGTCAGGAAAACTACAAAGTCCCCTGAAAAATATATCCAGATCCTGTCAACAGAAAACATACATGAAACTCCATGGTGGATTAACAGCATCAAAGTTTTATGCTTAAGTTTTCTTACATCTTAACACTGAGTTACAATCATAGGTCTATATAGGTTTCCTCGTGAGAAATGGAGACTCTTAAATAATAAAAGGTGGTTATTGTGAGTGGTAGTAAGGCAAAGTTACCGATGTTTTAGATAATTAATGAAGTGTTAAAAAGTAGAGTTTAGTCCTAACCTATGTGCCCATACACTTGCACATGGGTGGAGAAGTAGAAAAATCTACTTTAGTCACTTTCAATTCCACTTAAGTGCTGCTTACACTAGGTCTGTAACCACCACATTCAGCAGTGAAATACTCTGATCTGGTACACACATATATTTTGAAAGCTCACAAGTCTCAATTCTTAAATATTTTAATGGGAGGTCATTACCAAAATCATCATAGAGCAATATAGATGCTAGAGGTGTTTTCCACCTCTCGGGTCATATCCAAACCTCATCATTCAATGCCAGCTGTGCTGGTTGGCAGTCTTGCTGTCCCTGAGCAGAGCTCTCCCCTCTGCATTTCAGTTGCCTCCTCCACTTCAGGCAGCCGCAAGAAACTGCAGTAGAAGCAGGTGAGAGCCAACACAAGGGCTCTGCCAGCACAGCAGGTTATGTGTTCGCTCCATAATCTGCTCCTGACAGAGCTATCCATCACCTATCTGTGATGGCTACAACCTCACACAACAACCGAACTTCTCTCCATGGCTTAAGATTAATCTGCGCTGGGTGAGTCCTCTCAAAATCAGACATGGTACTGAGTTGCTCAAATCTTTATCAACTGCCAGCAACTAAAGACATTTGTGCTGCCACTTATCCAAAGCCTGAAGGGGACCCACTCTCAACCCATATTTCCCAAAATGGGTTAACACCTTAGTTACTGCAAGGAGAAGCACAAAGCCCCTGAGTTTGCAGGCCATGGTTGAATTCACACAGAAGCAGTTAACCCAGATGCAGCATCACAAAGTGTTTCAGAGCACCGGCACATTCAGTCATCCCTCCAAAAAAGAAGGTGGAAACTAAACCCCACCACCTTCCATGTGGATTGTGTTTCACAGATTCACAGATTGGAAAGGACCACCCAGTTCCTAGCCCCACACCATGGGCAGGGATGCCACCCCCTAGACAAGGTTGTTTAAAGGACGTTTCTTTGCCTTTGAAGTACATACTCTAACTAGCATAACTGGTTATATGAAAAGTTAAAGAGAAAGTAGCCTTAGATGAGAAAACATATAATCTAATGAGAATTTAAACCTTCTGCAGCTAATATAGTTATACCTTTACTGATCCCATTTCTTGGTAAATATCTTTCATATAAATTGTGACACTGTACATTCATGATGACTTAAGCTTTTTTCCCAGAAGGCATTTCCTATGCACAATGCTTTTTGTCCTCTGAGGGAAAGGAACAATGTAACCACTAGTTATACGAGAGATTTCAGATGTTTCAGATAGATTTTCCTTCTTTCAAGTGCTTGTTAATATGCAATTTCATACTGCAGAAAATTCCACAGAAATGTCCTTAAAAAGCAGTATCAAGTCACGAGATTTCTGTAACACTCTTTGCAAAAGCAAACAATACCCAGTCTCACACAATCACCTTTGGTGAAGGAATGGTTTACTTTTACCAGGGTTCTATCTCAGTTTAAGTCTACTGAATACCAACTGAGAAGATTGAACAAGCTGAGAGATATTTAGATTGCGTGCAAGAGGAAATACAAATTTCTTCATTTTAGTTATTGCCAGTGAAAGACAGATACAATTTTATTGTAAAGGCATGAAGAACTTACATATTAAGAATGAAGATTTAGGAACAAACACCAGACACCAGCAAGAAAGTCAGCTCTTAAAGGTGAATAACAATAGCATGAAGACTTCAGACAAGCCCAAACAACATATTCAGGAAAAATGCTGCAACAGAATGACTGGGGACAGCTTTCATAACTTCACAGACTTTGTCAAATCCTGTCATTCAAGGGACAGTCATGGGGAGGACTTCCCTCAGAGAAGAAAAAACAAGTACCTTACTGTAGATTTAAATCATTACTCCCTCCAAGGCAAATGCAATAAATGTTTGTAAAAATCTATCTCTGAATCTATGCTCACTATGGCCTACATTCCAAAGTTCGGAAGAGGGCCAGAGCACTGCTTGAAAGGGCAAAATAGAATCAGATTACACTTCCTTAAATGGAGCTCTCACGTATACCAAGAGGCATCACCCATATGTAAAATTAAAAAATAAACACATGGCTAACATACTTCCTAAGTAAAGAGGAAATTCAGATAGAAAAGTAAAGGAAATTCCATGACTGATAACACAGGAAATAAAACAGGAAAAGATACGAGAAGTTACCTCTGGTCACAGAGCAGTATTTACATTTTATCTGTCTTAGAGGTTCAGTAATAATACTCATAAACTTCTTTGGAGGGGTTGGGATGGTTGGTGCTTTCATTTGCATTTTTTTCCTTTGGGTATGGACCAAGGCCAATTGCACGAGTTTCAACAAGGCCAAATGCCAGGTCCTGCCCTTGGGTCACAACAACCCCTGCAGTGCTACAGGCTGGGACAGTGTCTGGAAAGCTGCCTGGTGGAAAAGGATCTGGGGGTGCTGATCAACAACAGCTGAACACGAGCCAGCTGTGGCCTGGTGGCTGAGAAGGCCAAGGGCACCTGGCCTGTGTCAGCAATAGTGGGGCAGCAGGAGCAGGGCAGTGACCCTGCCCCTGTGCTGGGCACTGGTGAGGCCACACCTTGAATTCTGTGTCCAGTTCTGGGCCCTTCAGTTCAGGAAGGTCATTGAAGTGCTGGGGGCATGTCCAGAGAAGGGAACAGAGTTGGGGCAGGGTCTGAAGCACAAGTCTAATGAGGAATCTGAGTGCCTTTAGCCTGGAGAAAAAGAGAGTTGGGGGGACCTTATCACTACAACCATCTGAGAGGCTGGAGTCAGGAGGGGATCGGGCTCTTCTCCCATGCAACAAGTTTCAGTACAAGAGGAAACTGCCTCAAGTTGTGCCAGGGCAGGTTTAGAGGGGATATTAGGAAAAATGGCTTCCATGAAAGGGTTCTTGAACATTGGAATGGGCAGCCCAGAGAAGTGCAAGTATTCATAAAAGCACATGGATATGGCGCTTAGGGACAGGGTTTAGTGGTGAACACAGTGATTGGACTTGATTTTCTTACAGGCCTTCTGTAGCTAGGCAGATATAAGTTAATACTGTCATTATTTGCTCTGAATGTTTTTACCATACCCATAATGCATTAATTTAGCTGTCATAACTGGACAATACAGTAATTCCACATTCCAGTGTTCATTTTCTTTGAAAATGCTGAATACATGCAAATAAAAGCCATTTATGTTCAAACTACCATACCTTCACTCAGATCCACAGTACTTCAAACAACAAATTAAATTTTAGAGAGATATACAGCAGTAAAATTTAATATCACTGGAATTGCAGCTTTCTATGACAACAATGAGTGCTGCAAGCCTCTCACAGTCAACATACATGTACCAGGACTACAGTGTAGCAGTGTAATTCACTGCTTTTTGATAAGTTTTACCAAAAAGTCATTCCAAAATAAATGAACAGTTCACCATTTTGTTTATTACACTTGGGTGTACTCACTTGGGTGGAAAGTAAATTATGTAGGCATACCCAGGTTTCTGCTTAAATCTAGACTTTTCATTATCTTGGTATAGGTTGGGAGTGTGCCCAAAACAGTGAAGAAAGTGTAAAAAACTTCAGATTTGCCATTGTCACATCTTCTAAAAGCACATCTCTTTAGCACAGGCTAAGGGTTAAATATCTATGACAGTAGATCAAAAAAATCAAAATACAAATTAATGGTATTTAATGTATCAATGAATAAACTGAATGGGTTAATTTCAACACTGAAGTTAATAAATTGAGTAGACATAGAACTTGGACCATAACAGCTGTCATTGAATGTCAATGGCATTTGAATTATACAGCTGTTTAACTGCCTTGATAGACTTATATCTAACACAATAACTGGTATGCTTCAAAAACACCCAAATCTTAACAGAAATGGCAATGCATTTCCTAACCCAAAAGCCTCTAGAAGATCACATCAATACAATTAAAATATTACCTGGATCATTATGTGAGTGAGGCACAACAAAAACTTGAAGTGGTTCACTGTCCCATTCATTTTCATTGTATGTGATATCAAATCCTTGTTTCCAAACGCCACCATCTGGATTATCGAAAGGAAGAATGTCATAAACATCCAGCATCTAAAAAAAAAGAAAAATAAAGGAATATAAAACATAAATTAACAGAAACTATTCTGCTATTAAGAAACAAAGCTTTTTTCACCTTAAATGGATCAGCTTGTTCATTACAGAGGGAGAGATGATGAATCAAATGAATAGAAAACTGACAAATGAGAGCAAGTTTCAAATCACACTAGGACACCCAAGACACAGCTGGCAGGAAGAGGAGCATTTGGCAGGCTGTGTTCTGAGGAAACTGACATTGATTAGATAAACAGTAGGATTAAGAGCCTTAAGTCACAAAAATTATGGCAGCTCACAATGGCATTGAGCAGGAGGGTATGAAGAGGATAATAGGAACAGCACAGTACAATAAACAGGGGAATGCAGGAAATGAAGAAAATAAACTGAGCAAGAAGGAATGACAGCATGAGAGAGATTGAGGCAAATGTCAAACTCACAAAAAGGAATTGAAAGAAGCTACGAAGAAAAAATGTTGATAACTGTATCCAACTCCTATAACAAAGCTTCTTGTACATTTCCTGTTGCCCAGTACACTAATTGTACAAGGAAGGACATATTTCACTTGCCAATGCAAATAAAAAGGATACAGAGAAATAAAGCAATTCCAGAATTACTGTAACAAGTTTCTATGAAACTTCATATAGCTTCAAAGAGAGGTTATTAATATGATTCAAGGAATTTTTTTGGTAATGCTCTGGTATGCTTTTAAGAAAGAAAACAAGATATGAACATGAATTGTCATCAGACAAGCCAATTCCTGACACTCTAGTTTAATTACTAAACTTTAATTAGTTCCAAACCCATGTTAGAATACAGTTGTACACCTGAAAAACTTTCTACAAAAAACAATTTATTTACACAAAAAAAGGACCCTATAGCAGTCATTTGCTACTTGAACACCACAAGAGTTAAAAATTCCCAGTGATAAGATGCTTTCTGTCCTGCTAGGAAAACCTAAAAAAACCTACAGCACCTGAAAAAAAATATCTGACTAAAGAAATGAAGGCCTTGCAATTGTTGACTTTGGCCTCCACCCAGTTGATCTCTCATTTTTCTGCATCAACCCAACAGAGGGAGAAATATAAAATATTATGGTTGAAGATAAAAGCAGGCAGATCACTTACCAATTTCCATCACAGAAAAAACAGACCTGACTTTGGGAACATTAAATTAATCTGTCCCCAATTAAAACAGAGCTGGATAGTGAGAGATAAGTCCATAATGTTTCCTCTCCATCATTCTCTCCTCACATTTTTTGCCTGCTCCAGTATGGGATCCCTTCCACAAGCCACAGTACTCCAGGAATTCCTGCAGTGTGGATCCCTCTTGGGCTCCAGTTCCTCCTGAAAATATCTACCTGCTCTGGCATGAGGTCCTCCACAGGTTTCAGGGAAGAATTTGCTGCACTGTGCTCTTCCCCACCTGCTCCAGTGACTAGAATACCTTCTCTGCTTCCTTCATCAAGGACCATGGTGCTCACAGAACTTTTTCTCCCCATTGTTTAGCCTTACACCACACTGACAGGCAGCATTTTACCTTCTTAAAACCCATTCTCTCAGAGGAACTACCACACTTGGCTGATGGAGGCTGCATCCTGTGGGGGATTTGGAGCTGTGTCTTGCACAGGGCAGGACAGGCCTCTCCTTACAGATACTGGAGCCCTTCACTGCCAACATCTGGACATCTGCCAGAGCATTCCACCCTCACCTCTGTGAAACACTTAAGAACAGTCAACAAAATACATATTTATCACATAGTCTTTACAAACTTCACTTACATTTACAAAAAAACTCCCAACATTTCCCACACTAAAACACTGAGAAAGTGAAAATTTTTACACACACCCATACATACAAGGTAGATCTCCACTCGTCCTTTCACCTCATAAGAACAACAAAAGACTGCCCACAGTTACTTCACTCTGGAAGTGTTCAGTCCAAGTTTTAGCCATCACCACTCTCTATCTCTTAATCCTCAAGACCCAGATTTGGGTGCTTAAAGGAAGAGGAGTAGGTCGACCTTGGAGGGATTGGAATCTGACAGCCAGAAAAGGTCAATCCACCACAGGCCTTTAGCTCAAGTTATAAAGGGAACTAAGTAATGTAAGACAGGAATACAACACAGCAAATCCTGCATCTAGCAGAGCCTCAGCTGGGCCCGCAATGTGTACCTGTGAGAGACTCCATGCACACCAAACATCTATGGCCTGTATGAGATGATCTTATCACATCACTGCTCCCCTAGGATTGTTTCAATCTTTGGACAATACTGATTAGTGGAAAGCACAGGTGCAATACGTGAAGATCTCTGCATTCTGTACTGTCAGCTTGAATGGCCCAAATAAGGGTTATGCTGAAGTTAGTTAGCATAACAGTATATATTCTAAATACATGATTAAGCTAATTTGTATACTAGATAAAGAATAAATAATATATATTATATAATAGGTAATATAGATAACATTTTATTATTATATATTTTCTAAATATGGTATTTTCTAAAATCTGAATTTGAAAAACTGTATTTTTTCTCTGCAATATAAGGTTCTGAAGAAAATATAAGTTCATACTTTGGAAATTTGCCAGTGAACAATGAATAGCCTTAATACTGATAAACTCTTTGGACATTTCAACCATAAAAACATTATTTGATTAAAAAGCAGTAATTCATGGAATTCCACACATTCCTATGAGTTTTTCTTATGGATGGAGTCTGAATTTAACAAGCAACTTTCTGAAGTTTAGTCTGAAATATACTAATTTTTATAGCCATAACATTCATAATACTTTTCCTGACATCTACAACTTCACAGCTATTTCAAACCATGCTGATAAGACTATGAGCTCAAGAGACAGAAACTTCAATTCAGGAAACAGGCCTTGGAATCCTTATCAGCAGTGGTCTGAAATAACTGCTTCAATGATTTGACCCATCATGGATACGTTTGCTGCATGCATTCCAGATATTGTAGAGGAGCTGTTGAAGCTTGTCCAACTCAATGGCTACTATCCCTTGTTGTCCTTCCATGTGGGTATCAGTGATAATACCAGAAGCAATCCAGACTGCACCAAAACTGACTGCAGAATTCTGTAGGTAATCGAGGTCACAGGTGGTGTTCTCTTCTATCCACCAGTGAGGGGGAGGAGTAAGAGTGTGAGAGGAGGACACTGATAGTAAAGATCAATAATTGGCCTCAGAGTTGGTGTTTGGAGTTCTCTGACCCTGTTTTCGGATCTGTGTCTGTTTCAGAGAGATGAGATCCAACCAAGGGCAGCAGAGGTACCTTTGCCAGGGAGGTGGCTACTAAGGACAGATTTTGGCTAAGAATAAAAGGGGACAGAGAGAGTCAACAGCAGTCCTGTGAGAGAGTAGTGGTCAGGAATGATGTGACATGGTAGGGTTTTAAAAATATGAGAAATCAATAAAACAGGGCCACCTCCAACATTTGTGGATAATCAAGGAAGTACTCACAAGGCACAATCAGAAAAAAAAATCCCCAAAATGCCTCCTGGGAAATCAGCATGCTGGGACACCTCTCTGAAGGCTTTCTGGCCTGTATCAGAGACAATGTGGCCAGCACAACCAGGGAAGTGATTGTCCCTCTGTACCGAGCACCACTGAGGCCCCTCAAATCCTGCATCCAGTTTTGGGCTCCTCACTGCAAGAAGGAAATTGAGGTGCTGGAGTGTCTCTGGAGAAGAAATCAGAATTGGTAAAGGGTTTGGAGCAAAAGTACGATGAGGAGCACCTGAGGTAGCTGGGGGTGTTTAGCCTGGAGAAAAGGAGGCTCAGGGGGGAACGTTATTGCTCTCTACAGCTCCTTGACAGGAGGGTACAGCCAGGTCAGGGTCAGGCACTGCTGCCAAGGAACAGGACAAGAGGAAATAGCCTCAAGCTGTGACATGGGATGTTTAGATTGGATATTAGGAAAAAATTCATCGTGGAAGGAATGGTCGAGCTAGCTGCCCACAGAAAGGGTGGAATCACCATCCCTCGAAGTGTAGAGAAAAGCATGTGGATATGGAGCTTAGGGACGTGGTCTAGTGATGAACACAGCAGCACCACATTAATGATTGCACTTAATTTTCTCAGATTCTATGGATGAGAAGCTAACAGAGAACTTATGGACAAGGACTAAGAAACAGACCAGTATGGGTGACAATGTAGTGGATACCTGCAACAGGCCATCTGATCCGGGATAACAAGTGGAGGGGAACCTCCACAGACATTTACAGGGTCTGGTCCTCATGGGGAACTTCAATGACCCTCTTGTGCGTTCAAGGTACAACACAGCCAGGCATAAGTCATCCAGAAGGTTTCTGGAGCACACCAGTGGCATATTCCTAATAGAAGGAACCAAGAAGGAAGGGAGGAGAGGTGCTCTGCTGGACCTCTTGCTTGCCATGAGTGCCTTCATCTCACTGGGGCTGTGAAGTTCAATGGCAGCACTGGTTGCAGCAACCATAAGACTGTAGATGTAGAGTTCAGGACCCTGAGAGGAAGGAGGGGAACAAAATACAGTACCACATCCCTGGACTTCAGAAGCACAGGCTCTGGATGCTTTGCTGTGAAGATCCCACAGTATAAGCCCCTGGGATGGAAAAGGGGCCCAAGAAAACTTGTTAATACCTCCTCTGGTAATAAGGATCACCTCCTCCAAGTAAAAGGAAGCCCATCTCAACAAGAAGGAATTCAGGCAGAAATGCCAGGAGGCCTTCATGGATGAACAAGGAGATTTTGGCAAAATTCAGACACTAAAGAAGCCTACAGAGGGTGAAGGCAGAGACAGGTAATGAGAGTGTGGTAGATCGACCCTGGCTGGATATGAGGTACTCACCAGTGTCACCCTGTCTGTCCCCTCTGAAAGCAGGCAGGTGAGAGAAAATATAATGAAAGGTTCATGAGTCATGATAAGGGGAAGGAGAGATCACTCACTGATTACCATCTTGGGCAAACCAGACTTGACTTAGGGGAATTAGCTGAATTGATTACTAATCAAAATCAGAGTACAATAATGAGAAGTAAAACAAATCTGAAAAACACCTTTCCCCCAGCCTTCCCTGCTTCCCAGGATTAACTTTATTCTCAGTTCTCTACTTCCTCATCTCAGTGGTGCAGGGAGATGGGGAAGGGGGTTATGGTCCATTCGTTGTTTCTCCATCCATTTCCTCCACAGGGAGGAGTCCTTCCCCTGCTGCAGAGTGGAACTCCTCCCACAGGAGACAGTTCCCCATGAACTTCTCCAACATGAGTCTTTCCCATGGGCTACAGCTCTTCATGAACTGCTCCAAAAACAGTCCCTTTCCACAGGCAGCACTTCAGGAACAGCCTGCTCCAGCCTGGGTTCCCCACAGAGGCCCCTCAAATCTTCCAGGAAATCTGCTCCAGTATCCAGGGCTCCTCTCTCTACAGGGTCTCGGGTTCTGCCAGGAGCCTGTTCCAGCATGGGCTGCCCATGGCATCACAGCCTTTCTTGGCCATCCCCCTGCTCCAGCTGGGCTCCTCCATGGGCTGCAGGGGCACAGGGGCTTCACTGTGGTCTGCACCACAGGGTGGAAGGGAATCTCACCTCTGGCACCTGGAGCAGCTCCTGCCCCTCCTTCAGCACTGATCTGGGTGTCTGCAGAGCTGTTCCTCTCACATACTCTCACTCCTCTTTTCTGGCAACAGTGACTTCTATACAGTAACTTTGTTTTCCCCCATCTTAAATCTGTTATCCCAGTGGTGTTACTGCCATGTGATAGGCCCAGCCTTGCCCAGAGCTGGATCTGTCTTGGAGCCACCCGCCACTGGCTGTCAGACATGGAGGAAACTTCCAGCAGTGTCTCGAAGAGAAGATACAGTCCCTCCCCCCAGGAAATCCTGGTCAAGCAAACCTAATACAGGGAGAAATACAGAAACATTGTCTGAGCACCTAGAAGTCAGGAAAGCTAAAGGACAAACAGGATTGAATCCAGCCAGGAACGTCAAACGTCAAAGAAGGGCTTCTGTAAGCAGACAGGTGACAAAAGGAAAGCCAGGATCTGCTGCTGAATGAGGGAGGGGACCTGGTGACACAGGACATGGGAAAGGTTGAGGTACTGAATGCCACCTTTGCCTCAATCCTTACGGGCAAGATCAGCCTTCAGGGATCCCAGGTCTCATGGAGGGGAGGAGAGAGCTGCTCCGAGGAAGATGTCCTTCTTGAAACAGGCCCGGCTAAGGGAATACTTATCATACATATAATATACATATCTAAGTCCATGGGACTGATGGGATGCACCCACGAGTGCTGGCTGTTGACACTGCAAGGCCACCCTTAAGAACCTCTGAATGATCATGGTGATTAGGAGAAGTGCCCAAAGTCTGGAGGAAAGCAGCATCACTCCTGTCTTCAAGAATGGCAAGAAGGAGTACCCAGGAAAACAAAGGCAGAGAGAATGCAGAGACGGTAGAGCTAGTCTCTTCCCAGTGGTGCCCAGTGACTGGACCAGAGGCAATGGGAGGGAGCACACTGAAGGCTCTTCCTGAATATCAGAAAAGCTTTTTCACTGTGAGGGTGACTGAGCACTAGCACAGGTTGCTCAGGGAGGCTGTGCACTTGCCATCCTTGGAGATACTTAAAGAGACACCTGGACATGATCCTGGACACCTGACTCTTGGTGGCCCTTGTTGAGCAGGTGGTTGGACCAGATGACATCCAGAGGCTCCCTGCCAACCTCAACCATTCAGTCATTTTGTGATTCACACATTAATCAGAAGCAGTCCAAAAAAAGCCAAGAAAACAAAAAATCAAAAACTTTCACGGTAATAAACAAAAGCCAGATCACGCTGAAATCCTTACACTTATGAAAAGACATCCAAAAGACAGAAGTTAAATCTTTTTTATCCTTCAAACAACACCATCCTCGGTAGGAATTGTGTAAAGGATTAATTGAAAATTTCATCATCACTCGAACAAGTTACATGATTGCAAGTAAACAATAAGTTCCAAGCCTGCAGTCAGTAAAAAGGAAAAGAGGTTAAAAAAAATATTTAATGGATGTATTTCAGTTCCACATCTGAGTATAATATACTGATAGAGTAAGAAAGGACTCTGTAAACAAAGTAGATGGATAGAAATTCAAAAAAGGATGCCACCTGTCTTCATTATGGCTGCTTCAGAAAACAGCCATGTTGCTACAAGCTTTTCATTAAAACACTGGAAAGGTTATCAGTTGTCTTTTTTCTATATGGGTTTATTCTTTCTCTATACTGAAGGAGTTGAACAGCTGAAATAATGTAAATCTCAAGAAAACATCATAACACACTAACAGTGAATACTAAACTACTGCTCAGAAGAAATAAAAGCATAGATTGTGTCTCTTCAAGACACCTTTTTAAGGAGTGATTCATATCTCATTTTCAAAAAGAGTAACATTACTTAGCCTAATCTTAGATGCTTCAGTAGTTGAAGTGGACAAGACAGGAGACACTTCACTGTTTTATTTAAAAGACCTTCCAGCTCAGCACAATGACTATGGAGAATTCCATCTTCTCTGAGCACAAATGCCAGATACTTATTGAACTACTAAACTGAAAAAGCATCAGGTCATGTCCATATCTAATCCAGTTGTCTTCATTTTGGTGGGTTTATTACCTGTCTCTATTATTTATCTTCTGAAAAAAGTACACATTAGTCTTTTACTTTACTTAAATTACAGCAGTGTCAAGTCAGCCTTATTTTCTCTTTCTACCTCTTTTATAGTTTTCTACCTACTTACAAACAGTAAAAGTAGCAAGCAAACAATTTCTTGATTTATAATTCCTCCATGAAAAAAAACATTCTTAGGTATCCCATCTGAGAATCTTTTGGTCTCATGTTGTTAGCAACTTGCTTTTTCTGTTTGATTAAAACATGTCTTTAAGTAGAAAATCCAGCAGTATTTCTCTCTGAACCATCACAAAGCTTTTTAATCCATATTTGAATGTATTTTTACAATGGTTTCTCCATTATGGGAGACTACAGTCAATTTCCATGATTTATTCAGTGAAGACTCTTTTGCTTTCATTCTGTAAAGTTATTTTTTATCCAAATACTTAACCTCATCTATATTAGCTCCCACTACTTTCCAGTCTCTCATACACCCACCCAAGAGACAAACATGGGAAAAGCAATGAAAAAATCTGTGTTTACAGATTTTTTAATGTTTACAAACAGCAGCAATTAACACATATATTTCTTTCAAAAAGTGCTCAAAATAATGATTGAAAATGTCCCAAATAAATTAACTGAGCATGCAGAATACATCAGAGTCGTTACAGTATTAAATAGTAAAGCTGTAGTGAAACACACTGATTAAGATCAGCTCGTTAATGTAGTGCTAGAGGAATTCTGCTGAAGTCAAGGTCCTAGATTCCATAACTGAAATGCAGTTCAGACTCACAGGATGGGAAACTAACTGTATACAGAAGCAATATTAAAGTGACTTAATGATGGCGGTGAATAGCCTGCTGAGCAGAGGGTACTAACACAGACATGGAGAACAGAAAAGCCCTCCCTCCCTGTGCAAGGAAGAAAGGAAAGTGCGAGTAGAGGAACAGTATGTTTGCTTCTGATGTACATGCAAACATACTTAAAAGTAAAGAAAATTATTCAAAAGCAATTTAGCTGCAACAGCCTCCCATTAGGTAGGCAGCAGATGCATTGGGTGATAGGAGGTGTATGTTCTGATATTCTGCAAATGTGAAGCAAAAAACAACGAGCAGTTTTAGAAAACACATTTTACCTTCCATTCATAACAAGTTAACATCCCCAAGAATTTAACACAGCATATTTTATCTCAAAATTAACTTACTAGGACTTTTTTTTTAATGCACACTGAAAACTACACCACCTAACACGGTATCAGATTGTACAGTGAATAACCTGTTAATAATCCACTGACTTGAAAGCCTGCAAGCACAGGTGTAGATGTTTCACTTTCCTGCACAAAAGTCTTAATGCATATCAGAAGCTTGAAGAGATGTTCAGATATTGCCTTTAAAAAGTCTGCTTTCTCTATAAAAGACATTAATGTGGTGCCTATCCCTGAAGAATTTAAAGGCATTAAGCATGATACATCAGAGATTACAATTGTTCTAATATGTGTACTTATTCTTCTGAAGTCCACTGTCTTTCTCCTGCAATAGAAATACTTTAAATTGTAAAATGAGAAAGCTGGACTTCAAAATTTAATCTTTGCTTCAGAGTACTATGAATATTTATAGTACTCCCACAAGACTCACAAAAACAGTACAGATCACAAACTTCACAGAGTATTCTCAGTGCTCCTGAATCACTCCATTAAAACTGAATATATAAGTCCATGAACTTGCAAGCATCACCAGAAAGCAAAATAAATTCAACTTGAAGTGTTTGACTTTAAAAATGTCAACCTCCCCAGTACATGCCAACCAGTCAACATGGTATATGTTCCTCCTTTCTGATCAAAGAGCCTATACAAACTGGAGGCACAGGAATGCTGAAATGCAGAAATGACATTCAAAAGGGAACACAGGACCCAAGATTTTTTTGAAATTACTAATTCTTGAACATTCTTTACCTCCCCATCAAACCTCATGTACACATATGTCCCTACAAGTAAAATCTACTTAAACCAAGACTATCCACTATTTGCAGTTTATTTTTCATCGGTTTTAGACCAGTTTGGGCAAACTGAAAGAGAGTCTCAAATAAATTATTTCCAAACAACTGATGGGACAATAATCACTATGTTTTGTTCAGATTTTTTAAAAAACTTTTAAACTTTGTCAAGTGTTGGCTCTTCATAATCACTATTCAAGTTCCAGAGAACTTTTAAATAAGGTATAAAGGAACAGTTTCATAACATCTGTTAAACACAGCAGTCACTTCAACAATTCCATTATGTCTTAGCACCAAGCTTTTAGCAGCAACTTGACATTTTCAGAATTAAAAACGAAGTGACAGCTTCAGGACTCCAGCACAATAAGAGACAAAGACATACTGCTTACCTGTACACCTGAACTGTGACTTCCACTTTTTGAAGCAAACAAACAATCCTCAGAATCAACTGCGAGCAAAACTGAAGCAGAAGGGAACAGCTCAGAAACAGATCCTCGACTGAAGTTTATAGCTTCTGGATTTTTTTGACCATCCTTTACTGATTCACTCAGATTGATCACAGAATCGCGTATGTTTGAAATAATCTCATTATTTTCTGCCAGGAGGCGTTCTAAATGATCTATTTTTTCTTGCAATATTGAAAGCTGGCCCTAGGGGAGAAAAAAAAAAAAAAAGAAAGGTTTAATTACTTCTCAGAAAAATTCTTGACAGATATGAAAAAACCCAACAAAAACAAAAAAAAAAATCAGTTTCACAATACTGTGTGATCACACAGAAATTTTACATTTTACATAAACTAATAAGGAATTGACCCAATATACAGAACTTCCTCTTTCCAGTACAAGAGAAAATAGCAAAAGATACATTTTTACTCTATGAACATGAATTCACAGAACAAGATTTAATCAATAATAGAAAGATACTCTTTAAAGTCACACAATATCAAGGAGCAATTATACCAAATTCAACTTTTTTCACATCTGTCATAGATTTACAAAAATCTGATTTTCTCATTAATCAGAACATCAAACAGAAAGTGATTTTTTACAAGCCAGTCACATTGTGAGGGGATTAAGAGGATATTGTAAACATTCCAAGTTTTTCCCATACATATAAAATATTTCAATAAATACTATTTTCTGATTTTCAGTGAAAGTTGCAGAGAAATTAACAAAAGCACTTCACAGGTGTAAAAGATCCCTTAACAGCCTGATCATAGGAATAATCTGTATAATTGGACCATTACAACCATCAAGAAAATCCTGTAGAAGAGACATCAAGCTGTCCTGGATTGTAAAGTAAGATATGACCAAAAGCATGTATTCTATCACCATCTTCATGAACTGTTGAAACCAGGTGGGGCAGTACTCCCTACCTCCTCCCTCAAGACTATCTCCTGTTAATGGGCTCATCAGTGCCTTGCTGCATGACTCACCATCCCATTGTGAGATGCTCCACCCAGAGGGAGGAACCAGGCATTCCATCCTGGATATAAACTGGGATTTTGAAAACCATAGGCAGCCTTCTCCCACTGGATATCCAGAGGACGAGTGCTACACATCTACCACTGAATCTTCCGAGGAAGACCAGACCTTTCTCCAGGATCACTGCTCCAACAGAACCACATCCATCACTTCAGGAGGACTGCAGCCACCATCTTATCAGACTGCCACTGCTGCCCTGACTATCAGGGTGTCAGGTCGTATCTGACTCTGTCAGTTTAAACCAGTATTTCTCCTGCCTTGTTTTTTTATATATAGGTGTATATACATATTAGTAAAGAACTGTTATTCCTGTTTCCCATATTTTTGCCTGAAAGCCCCTTGATTTCAAAATTATAATAATTTGGAGGGAAGGGTGTTGCATGCACCTTCCATTCTAAAGGGAGGCTCCTGCCTTCCTTAGCAGACACTTGTCTTTCAAACCAAGACACAAGCCAATGGCATTTTCAGTCAGAAGGTCATCTCCAACTGCAAAACAACAGGATTTTGTAGATATTCTAGAGAGCTCCATGAGAGGAAGGCTGCAGAGCAACATCAATGTGAATTGAAAAAAGTTGAGGCATCTCCCAGAGCAACTTGGAAGGAAGAAACAGATCCCACAAAGCAATTTAATAGCATCTAATCACTGTATTTTTGGAATGTAGGAGGGAGCACAGCCAAACAAGACACCTCAAAACACTATTGCCATCTCATGTACTACCCACTCCTTCCAAATTATTTGAGGTATGGTTTTTATCAGGCATGAATGTGCTGGCTTTTACAAACTCACAAAAAGCCAGATTATTTAACATCTTAGGGACATCTCCTCATAACAGTAATTTCTTTATTTCCTCAGAATGACTTTAACATAACAAGAAGCAACAAGAAAACAAAAAAACCAGTCACGTCCTATTATTAAAGTTGAGTTTACATTCTGAAATATTAAGTGTATGATTAGGTGTTTTTGCAAGCAGCTGTGATAACAGCAAAACCTGCTGCAGTTTCAGGCATCTACATTTTACCATTACAGTCAACACAAATACCATTGATTGAGGAAACAGTTACTCTGTGACTTATGTTTTTTTATGTGACTTTTTCCCAGCACCACTCCCTTATTTTCTTTGGGCTACAGTATAACATTAGAAACCACATCTGTACACTTTTTTCCCTTTTGACAGTAATATACTTGAAATATTTGCATTTTCCTTTTCAGCAACTGTAGTTTACAAAGGATTAGGTCTCCTTCATAATTGATGGATAAATTCTTTTGCCTTTGAGAAGCCTGCAGGAAAAAAAAAAACACTACAAAAACACAAACCCTTACCAAGAGTTACCAATCAGTTTTTTGGATTCTATACTGTCTTCACTAAAATTCTACCTTATGGAAGTTCTTTATAATTTTGTAGACAATATGTTTTAGTTTATCTTTAAATCTATTGTTTTTTCTCTGCATTTTATGGGCTGTGTGAAGTGCCGATCCACTGCTTCTTTTTTGTTTCTGTTTCTTGGATCGATACATTCTGAAAACAGGATGCAACAGAGGCAGGCAGGTATTGCTTCCCAAAAAGACAAATATATATTTTGACAATAGAACCAGATAAGGCTAATTGAGATGTAGGACCAACAGCCTAGAATCCCAACAGTTTTAGATAAATGCTAAAAACTTATAAAACTGAACTGAAAACAAGAAGAATTCAATATGCAGATGATGGAATACTGGAAAAAAAAAAATAAACAGACTGTAGTGCCATGCCCCCTGGTGGCACAAAAGAAACAGCCAGACTACAATCTTTCAAATGCTACTTTAAAGATACTGTGTGTCCATTTCTATGTAAAATTAGTGTTTTCCCTTGTAATATCTGTGATGTTCTGAAAGTAAGAAAAGTTTCTCTATACAAAGCCTCATGGGCCATTGTGCCACTCAATCTAAAAATAACATATATAAAACAATACTTGATAGGGGCTTTACAGGCTGCCCAACAGAGGCTCTAATCTTTAGATTCCTAGGAAGTTACAGTACAGCTGCCATCCATACAAATCATTCCCTGCCTCACTGCAAATGGCTACAGTTCAGAGTTACCAAGTGTGCAAGTGGCTAAAGCACTTTTCACACCTATCCCACCACTATGGACACTGTCTCTACAACTATGAAATCAGACAACTGTTTAAAATTTATATTCTCATTCATGTATATTGCAGAAGTATTTTACCTCTTCTTACATAAAACGAGTTTTATATTGCTTAGCAACAGCCTGTCAACTATCTGGTCACAGAATACACCACCGACCTGGTTTATATCATCTAGCCAATTATACGCTCTCCAGGACAATAACTGAGTCAGTGGAAAACAAAAACAAAACAAAAAGAAAACCAAACAACCTAATAAAATAAGTGTTTAGATTGATCCTTTCACTGGCATATATTGCCAGTTTCTAGAAGACAGATATAAACTTCCGCCAAATTGGGTAGTCATGTCATAAATCATATCTTTAAGACATACCTTTCATTTAACTTATTATACTTTAAATCTTGAAAAATCTCTACAAGTTCTACCAGTTTACTGATTATTATGTGAGAAAATCTTTTTCTTTTAAATCAAGTTCCCTGTCTACGGTTTGCAGTTTGTTACTAGATGACCTTCAAATATCAACGACTTCACATGCTGCTACATACATCCAGCAGTAATTTTAAGCTGCAAGGTTCCAGCCTACCTAGGACACTGGTTTTCAGAAGTCCGTAAAAGTATATTTCTTTAACTTTGGTGGTAGATCTTCTGTTATTTGGAGAAAAAATCCTTACAAAGACCTCCCATTGTGGAACCTAACAGAGGACATTAATATAGAAAATTCTGCTTTCTTTTTTGGAAACTGTGAGATATATCCCACCTCTCTTCTAAGGCATTTAAACATGCCGTGTACTAACTATAATTGAATGCAAAACACAAAATAAAAAGCTACAGTTAAGAACATGTAACCAAGACCTCATGAAATAGCCAAGTTAAAACTGCAGGAAGTCAAATTTTTCAGATCACCAAAAGTTTCTCTTTTTGTTGTGAAATGTCAGATCCATGAGAACTAACTTTGAGAACAAGAGTGTCTCAGACTAGAAATGGATCCCAGTCTTCATTCAGTACAAAAATAATTCATGTCAGGAATCTATTCTCAAGACAAAAAATTCACATGGATCCAAGTTATGCAAAAGCTAGGTATATTTTCTTTGCACATTCACCTTTTCTTCTTATTCGTTTTAAATAGATATTGCCTGTTCAATAGTAAAATTATTTTAAAGTATGAGCTGAATATTGGGAAACACTGCAACTCTTCAAAACAATGTATTTAACACATGAAAATAAATTCAGTTTCAACATTTTGAAAGGAAGGCAACTGACTTACTTCAAATGTCAAGGCCAAAGTGTCTCTGAAGTTACTCTCAAGTTGTTTTAGCTTATTAATTGCTAGTCACCGACCTTGTCTTACCAGAAAAACAGATTAGAAGCATGTTAAAAGGGACACTAAATAGGTCTAATTAAAGGATAAAACATAGAGATCCTCTCCATTGCCAAAATCATACTCCAACAGTATTTGTTTTAAATAAAGTTTTCAATTTTTTCACGCATTTAAGAGTCAGCAGGGAGATTTTTTTAACCTTTTTTTTTTAATCTAAGCAGAGATAGACTAATTTTGCCTTAACCAATTCTGTCAGAAATGCTGCATTCTGCATGCCTTTGTAGAAACTGAACAGCAAAACTTTACTAGCTGAACAAGTGTGAGCAGAACTATCCCTGACTTCACAGTATCAAGTCTTCTCAGAAAAGAAGTAACCTTGATCCAAGACTTTGAGAAATGCCTAATGGCACAGAAAATTGGAGATAGATACTAAGTATATCTTAGTACAAGTGAACAACTTTTAAGGATGCTCTGTTAATCTATAGACTTGTTTAACATAAGGAAAACACATGTAGACCATGTGAATCACATGGTCTACACAACCAGTTAAAAAGTTTGCAACAACTTTGGTGTAAGATTCTTTTTTCATTTCTCTGTCTTTATATATTCATGAATATGTAAATGAAGATTTTATTAAAAAGCAAGAAAGCCAATCCTCCTATTACTTCACAGCAAAGGAAGCACTTCTACATGAAGTACAAAGGCCAACAAATCCACTGAAAGGAGCTACAGCTGCACTGGTAGGAGAATGGCATCACATGAGCAGCACACCCATTCACCACTCCTGTGCTTACACAGGGTTGGACTCAACCAATAAAATTTTCTCATGTGAAGGCAACACAGATCTGCCCACCTTCCTCCCACTTGGAACAAGTGTCCACACCTGTTAGCTGTCCTGAGGAGCCTGCCACTATGACCACATGAATCAGCTGCATAAACAGCTCCTTATGCTTCAGTCGCTTTGAACCCTTCAGCAGTTTTCATGCCCCAAATACTCCAGAGCAGTCTGCTTTCCCACTGCCCTCTGCTTGTCCTTCTCTGTTTGCTTCTGACAGCAGTCTGATTCGCAGCAAGGACTCTCCAGAAAGGGGCACAGTGACACCCAGTACAAGGAGGGAAGCCCACTAACACAATGGGAGACCAATGTGTTTTATTCTGAGGAAGTACAGAGTGTTCATTTTCTCCTATCTAAACACTGTACATTGTAGAAAAGATGCTAGTTGGAACTTTCATTTCCTGAGCGGACACACACTCCTTCTCTAAATGCAGCGGCTTTCAACAGGCCACAAATGATCACTTCATCAGGAGAAAAGACAGCTAGCTCAAAAAACTGAAGAGTATGACAGGACCACAGATGAGGAGATCTCATAGGAACAAGTAAGGAGAGGAGAAATCCAGATTAGAGACTTCTGATGTTACATCAGCTGGAATTTGGTTATTTGCATCCAGACTCAGCCAGCAACCACAGAGAGCTTGGTTTGAAACAAGCCAGAGGCCATTCCCTTTCTCACCCACATGAACAAACAGGAGACCACAAAGGAGCTGTCAGTGTCCTGCATTAGAGGCTCTGGTGTACCAAAGAACTGTGGTGAGGAAAGTGGAGCACCACAATGGATGTAGCTCTCCAAAGGATGTGGAATTCAAGGTCATTGCCTATCCATACTCTCTAGAGTAAGCAGTGAGGAAACTGGACACAAAGTCTCATTTTCTGGCTGCACTGAATGGCAGTCATCACAACAGTTTTCTGCACCAGTCTTGCCAGTGAATATATCCAGGTACATCTCTAGAAATCATATTCTATCTTTGCCAAAGTCTTGATATAAACTCTGATGAGATGCTAGCTTATCAAGATGGTAAGACCAGGAAGCATTCTCTATTCTCTATCAGAGTACTGTGCAGTAAACAGAATATACCAAATATACAATTAAATTGTCACCTCCTGCACAGAAAAAACAAGCAGGTAAAAGTGAAAAATGCAACCCAGTGTACCATCAAAGCCTAATATTTGAGCACATTGTTTCAGCATGTATTCTTTTTGCATAAAGATATCTCTAGGATACAGAACAAAAAAACAAGCATACAATATATCAGTTAAAAGGACAAATAAAGGTTTCAAGGCTTTACTGATCCATACAGATGGCTTATGTGTATTTGTGATAATGAAAAAAACATAAGCAACCTTGTTAGTAATTTCCTACCTTTAAAGTACTATTCTAAAAAAGCTCACTTTACAGAGACACTGGAATTCTTCTGAATTAAATAACTACAAAAGTCTGTTCTCTCAAAAGAATGAGAAAGTTCTTATCCAAAGATGCAACAACCTGACAAATATATTTTAAGAAGCTGATGGACTTCCACATTTTGCTTTATGACCAGAGGCAGCAATAACAAACATGTTTAATGTACTAGTACACTAGCCTTATGTTTCATGCCATTTACAGAGACAAATATAAGGCATACTGTTAGGGACTAGTTTTGACACCATCATCAGTGACCTGAAGGCAAGGAGAAAGAAATCTAGAAATATTCAGTTTAAAGTCAATTAAACTGAAAAATGTCCACTGCTACAGTGACTGATCCATTTTGTGTTCATCTCCTTTTTGATTCTCCTCCCTGCCGTATGCTGAATCTTTATTTACATGTCCAGCAGTACAAAAGTGCTGCTTATCTGCCATTAAGAGTAGGAACTTTAATAATGGTTATTTTCATTCAAACAAGTCAAAACTTAAAATAACGCATGAGACAAAGAAAAGCTCAAACAAGAACTAGAAAACTTCTCTCCATTTAGTTTATACAGTTAAGTTAGGCAATGACTCTTGGTAGCAGAAGGATGTGCTCAATTACAGTTAGTGTTACTGTTTTGTAGAATATGTATTCTGTAAAATACATTTTCCTCAACATTTTGCACGAGATTTAAAGACTGTAATTGAAGGAGGCTAACAGCTTCTGCCTGACTGCTGCCTAGAACTTGACAAAAAATGTGCAAGCAACAAAAACAAATATGCTCTGTCAACATTAGGAAAACAAAGAATTGTTAGTGACCTGCAATTATGTTCACAAAGGCAGCTGCTCCTCCTTTGCAAAGTACTAGAAGCTCAGCAGAAGTAATCCTAAATTTTCATTATTTTCACTCATTTCCATGACATTCAAAGGCTTTCAGATCGTGAACTTACTAAGTGTTATTAACAGGAATTTGTTTGTTTGTTTTCAAATAAGCCAACACATTTCAAAAAAATTCAGAATCAATTCTGAAAAAATTTATTCCCTCTGTGGATTTTTTTCACTCAACACTCAATCTCCTCTGATGGAAAAATCGTAAGAATGCAAGTAAAAGTAACTGTGCCCACGGTTTTTCAGGGCTCAGAGTACTGAAAAATGAGTACTTCAAAACGATGCACCACCTTAATTTCCACTATTCACATTTTAGAGTGACAAACAAACTTTTCCTAAATACCTGACCATGCTACTTTCAATACTTCTACAAACAGAAGTCCAGTTCCTTGTTATATAACAAAGGTCACAGAACTCCCAAATGAGCTCATGAAAGCACACCAGTTACTAAGAACATGGAGCATCAAAACATGTCTATTTATACTCCACATGAGCCATTGATTTCAGCTACTTCATTGTGGCAAAGCTTTAGCTGGAAAAGGTGCTTGTAGTGTATCTGTGGGGCATGGCACCTACCAAGCACGAGCCCAGTGGAGACTCAGGGCTGACTGAAAGCAGAGCTTCCTTACAGGAGGGGAAGTGCTGCCTCAGCAGAACCCCGGAGTAGAGTTCACATGGTGCCTTTGTTCATTGCATGGATCAGAGAACTCTGGTGTTTCTGCCACGTGTTCCATCCTAATTTCCTGCTACTACTGCTCTGCTGTACTGTGATTCCTATTTTGGCCAAGTGGTACTACTGTCAAACTGGCAAACTCAGAGGAAATAACACTCCATACAGGAACAACCACCACTTGTGATATTTATGCTGGAGTATCTGATGCACTGTGCAGATGCCTTGAAAGCATGAATCCAACAAGAAGCTTTTGCAGTACCAACTGCCAGGGCACTTAATGATTTGCTGGAAGGACACAGGAACCAAAAAAGAAACTGAAAAAATCAAGGCAGCTACTTATAGAGGAACTGTACTTGATCACCCCTCCTTGATGCACTGCAATGAGTGAGTTCATAAAAGCAGTTAACAGACGTGAGATGAGAGTATGCTTCAAATAATGGTGGTCCAAGAGGGAGGTGGAGAAGAAAACACAGAGAGGTAAAGAGCTCTTATTCAAATAACAGCTGTTTGGGTAAAACAAAATGGTAAGCATGGAAGTTGCTGTATGTTTCTGCTTTGCCTTTTAATAAAGTTTAAAGAAAATAACAAAATCAAAATAAAGTATCCCTTGATGCTGATCCATTTACCTACCAGAATCATAGCAGGCTTGACTTCCAAAAATGTATTTTCAGAAACAACCTTTCACATAGTGCAGAGATATTGTCCCATAAAAGCTAAACCAAGGCATGTGAAAAAAATGGTTTGAGGAAAAAGCTCGAGTTGAAAGCATTACCGGTCAGGTAGTGACAGAGGATAATTCAGTGTGATGCTATTTCCCCTTGCTTAGCCACAAAATTCACTAAAAATTAACTTTTATCATAAGACTACATAAAGAGCATATATTTCTGATGCTAGATACTATTATAAACAAACCTTTCACTTTTTTTTTTCTAACTGGACTTTTAATATGTGCCATGCATGCTTAGGTGAGACTCTAGAATCAAAATAAATACTCCACAACAATCTGTAAATGCACAGATTTTAGGGATCTGTTCTAAGTCAAGGTAAAGTTAGTTGAGAAAGCCATTAGGTTAACTATTTTTATTCTTCTAAATGAATCCAAAATCCAGAATAGATCCATATGGGTTTATCAGTATTAGCTATTCATCTGTATACAATAACACAAGCTTTTCAAGATAAGCTGCTTGTGAATGTCTTCTCAGACTTGATTTGAATGTAGCTTTCACTTAGTAGTTATGAATTTACCCCACACATCACTCATACATGACACTTGCTGCACAGGCAATATCATAGGACTAAAGACTGCTTTGAACCTTCCTCCACTCTGCACTCACATACGATTTTTGAGAGAATATTGTATTATTGCTAACAAAAACAATACACTCAATCCTTTTTCCACTACATTCCACTAGAAGAATCTTACACAATGACCTGTACTGACAACTGGTACAACCATAACCTAAAAATGCATCTAAGGCTCTCCCTGCACCTCGAGCTCATCTCTGCACACTGTCGTGACATGGTTCCTAGCCTGAGACAGGGCACTAGGGCTCATCATACTCGGATATGTGTCCTGAGACAGAACCATCCCATGGCTAGGAACAGGTTCAGATAGACAGAGCTTGTGATATGGCCATCATCAGAATAATATACACATGACAAACACACAGGATCCACAAAGATACCTGCAGGAATTACAAAGGAGAGGTCAGTAAGACTTGATCTCCATGTATTATATTTTTCCCCAAATTAACAGTGGCTTCCATTCTATGGCAACATACTTCTGCTATTATGATTTAAGTACACCATCAAGGATGACAAGGCTATAAATCACTTTAGCTTAAGCACGGATAAGTGGAGCCAACATTTAAAGTGAAACTGACTACTGATGCCAGCTTTTGCAACACAAACACCAAAAAAGACACAAAGTCACAGCTGTGTCCCAAGCCTGACCATGGGTTCTGTTTAGTACCACAGTGAATAAATATTTGTACCACAGCACTTCAATATTTGGTGAAAGAGCACATAAACCCATCTGCGTATGGATATTCCTCCACCTTGGGAGACCTTGCACAAAAATTATTTCTGCAGGACATTTGTCTTGGTGTCCTGAACTCTCAAACTAGTGAGCAAGTTCTGTAAGGACAACTTTGACTACACTGAGAAGCCTAAAAGAAGACTGAGTCTGATGCAAGGTACCTTCAGACCACGCAAAGAGAGGGCATCTTGCTTCAGAAAAAATGTAGAAATGAAAACGGAGCAGCAGTTCTATCAACTTATTTACTACTGGCACTAGGTACCACAACACTTTAGGTGAAGGCAGCTCAACAGGCACTAACAGCAGAAAACTCCCATGTCTAGTTCTGGCAGAATTCAAACAGAATTTTTGCTAAATAGCAAATGCTTATAAGCTAAACAAGGGACTGCTTCCAGAAGTACTCACTTCTCTTCTCTGAGCTAACCGTAGGCCACGTAGGTCAGAAAGAACAAACTAATCAATGTGCAACTTCCGGGACAATGAAAGGTGACGTGTCTTGTTAACCAGAACTGCACAGAGGAAACAGCAAAGCATTTTGCCAAAACAGAGAGATATTAAGTGAATCAAACAAGTAACATCTGAAAGCAAAAAAAGGCTTAATTCCTTTTTCTAAGCTAAAATATTCTGACCTTTGTCATCAGAAAAGAGAGTGCATTCTTAAATCTACAGTCTGCTGCAACAGTTTTTTACAAACTAAAACAGCCTGAAGGTTTTACATCTGTGGCTAGTTTCACTTACGGTACTTTGAGCTCAGGCAACACTGCACTAACACAAACAACTTTTTGTCAGCTGAGGTAGTAGTATTAAAGTGTTTCTTTCATATATTTCTGGAGGCTTCTATTCCTCATCTTTTGCATTTATTTTAAGATGATGTTAAAAATCTCTGAAAGCATTTTCTAGGTGTCAGAGGTTTAACAGCTGTAACAAAGTGAAACACTTCTATCATAGGAGCAGCAAAAAGAAATGACAAAATCACATTAATTTCATCTCAAAAGATGTAAGTAAGAAAGCAAATGGTAACTGTTTCACCCAAAGGAAGGACCAGTGAGAGGTAGAAGTTTCTCCGGTGAGAATCAGAAGCCTCAAAGAAATCAAGACATGGAAAAGGCAAAAAGAGAAAACACTGACAGACTGCTCCAGAAGACCAAGGGAAGGAAGGAGGATAAAAGGAGAAATGTTTGTCTCTAACTGACTACACCACCTAGAAAGAAGAGGTCTGAAAACAGATTAAGGTACCAAACCCATGATCACAAGAGGTTACATGTTACACCTCCGACCAGGATTACACTGTAGGACAGGAACAGACCGAAACTTCAACTGCAAGACACTGACAATGGAAGACAAAACACATCAAATGAATCTTCTTTGTTCACTCAAGTATGTCAACCCAAAATCTAACATTAAAAATAAAAAACAACACCCATGGATGCTCTTTCCTGCTATATACTCCACATGTATTAAACTCAGCTGGTGGAATAATGACACGTCATTCCTCACATAAGATACTGACCATATCCCCAAAGCAGCACTTGTACTTAGCTGTTACAAGAGCCGCATGTGGCATTATTCTCCTGCTGGAGTTACACATTGAACAGACACAGCTGCTGTAGCCAGCCTTGTCTTGCTCCTCTTCTCCTCCTCTTGCTCTCTTCCTTCCTGCAAAAACTGAAGGCTAACATTTGAACTGTAACTTGAAGAACTAAAGGCAGAACAGATCTGCTCTCTTTCTTTATATTTAAGTCGAGGTTTTTGTCTTTACTATTAAAAAAAAGGTACCGATTACTGCTTTTGCACTAAGTGAAACAAGAGTGGTTCTAACAGAGAGATAATTGCTACTTTTTAACAATGCTTTTAGAGTTCTTTCACTCACTTGAGGTCTCACTCTAGTACTAAAATATACTTTCATTTGGTCTGTTAATAAAAAATAAAATAAGTACCAAGTAGTGCAAGCATAAATAGGTTATAACTTTTTATTCTATGTCGTGGGGTTTTGCTGGGGTTTTTCGTCTATAAGAACACACAGCTGTGGATAGCCAGCAGTATTCTGCCGTTCTGCACAGCAAATCACGTCCTCTCTGAAATAGTTTCTTCTCACAGGCAAACATTCCTTATTAGAACACAACCACGACAAACAGCTTTTAAACTTCTCTGCCACGCAGCTAACACAGGAAAGTGAAGAACTGAAGAACTGCGTCGTTTAATCATGCGAGGCAGTCGGGTCAGCCAGTCACGGCTCCAAAGCACGGCTCAGCGGAAAGCAGCCACCAACCAAGTCAGCATTTCCCTAAACCTACCTGTTGTTGACACGGCTGAGGTCCCGAGCTCTCAGCTCTCCCCGTCCTG
>VZRF01008512.1:100954-111182 GCA_013396875.1 Vireo altiloquus
AGGAGGCTGGAGGAGGAAGCTAGAGGAAGGGAGGGAGGGCTGCCTGGGGACTCCGCCGTCCTGCCCGCGCCTCGGGAGAGGGAGAGCGGGGCCTGGGGAGACCTCCGGTACCGAATGGCATCCGCGTTGTTCAGCCAAGCCCCGTCCACCCTTCTGTAGGAACCCCATTGCCCGCCGGCACCATTAGGCACGTCTGTGAGCCACTGCCAAGCCCCAGCTTGAGTTAGGCTTTTCTACCTATGGAGAAGTACAATGTTACATAGTGCTTTCATGCGAAGTACCGCTTGTTCCTACAGGAATGGGTGGTGGCTGAAATAGGCCGCTTCAGGGATGCCCTGTCAGGCTGTGCCCTCCGTTTTCTAACTTTAGCTGCTAATTCTTACAGATTTAAGTTTCTCGGTGTGAAAACGTTCATGACTGATGTCTCCTCGTGCCCAATATTTCGAGGAAGTACTTAAGATGCGTTGGCTGCCTTTGAGAATTAGGCACATCCGGGAAACATGTTCTACCATTGTGCATGCTTCTTTTTAAATGACTGTCATTGAAACATACAAGCCTTAAAGGCAGGATGTATGTGTTAGAACCACTGTTTAATTTTCTTTTGCCGAGTATATCATCCCCTTCCCTGCCCCCCAGTGGAAGGGTTTTTTAAAAACCTTAACTTTTCTAAAAAAAAGTTTTTTTACTGTTAAAATTGTAACAGTACACAAAAACTTGGCCAATATTTCAGTAGATCTTTGCAGGAGCCAAGAAGCTCATATCATTGCTAAGTTTTCCCATGCTTAGAGCTTTTTCTAATATCTTAGAGAACATATTTCAAAGTGTGATTTTTCATAATTTCTCCTTCCATTTCTCCCACTGGACAAAAAGTTGAAGTGTTGGATTCCACCTTTGAAGAGCAGCACGGACTGCTGCAGTCACTGGGTCAGGATGTTAAGAGCTACTGTTGTTGCTGAGGGGAGGGAAACCTCAGTCCATCCAACTCTTATTGTTTTGACACCAGGGCAAGCAAGAGATTCTCAGGGCCTGGAGAGGGATCACAGGTCAGCAAGAAAGCCCCTGAAGGGCAGCACAAAGGAATTCCAGCCACTCTGGCCTGTAAGCCAGCTTCTGGTGGTGGGGAGGGCTGCTTCAATGTCTCTGTGCACATGAGTGTCTTGTCCTGTTGAAATGCAGATAACTCCACCTGGGGATGGATGAGGAGCCAACCAAAGGCTTACTGGTCAGGATTAAAGGGAGGGAAGGGGATGTTACTGTGGAGTTCTGCAACAGGCTGCCTGACCCGAGAGACCAAGGAGATGAGTCCCTCCACAGACAGAGAGGACCAGCCTCATGGTCACATGCCCTGGTCCTTACAGGGGACTTCAACCAGCCCAACATCTGTTGGAGGAACAACACAGCAGGAGCACAGGCAATCCAGGAGGTTCCTGGAATGCCTTGGTGAATACTTCCTTCTCAAAGTCATAGAGAAGCCAGTGAGGAGAGGTGCTATGGTGGACCTTATTCTCAGCAACAAGGAGAGGCTGTTGGGGAATGTGAAGCTCAAGGGCTGCAGTGACCATGAAATAGTAGAGTTTGACGTTCTTGGGGCAATGAGGGAGAACAGTAAGTTCACTGCCATGGACTTCAGGAGAACTGACCTGGTCTGTTCAGGGGAACACTTCTCAGAGTATCGTGAGGTAAAGCCCTGGAGAGAGGCACAAGGAAGCTAGTTAGTAGTCAAGGACCACCTCTTCCAAGCTCATGAACAGTGCATCCCAGCAGAAAGGAAATCACAAAATATCACACGTGACCTGCATGGATGAGCAAGGAGCTTCTGGAGACTCAAACGCTAAAAGGAAGCCTATAGAGGGTGGAAGTAAAGACAGGTATTCTGGGAGAAGTATAGAGAACTAGTCTAAGTACCCAGGGATCAGTTAAGGAAGATAAAGCACTGATAGTATTAAGCTTAGCCAGGGACAGGAAGGGCAAATAAAAAAGCTTCTGTAAATATATCAGGGGTAAAAGAAAGAATAGGGAAAATGTGGGGCATCTCCAGAAGAATATGGGGGATTATGGAGAAAGCTAAGGTACTTTATGACTTTTTTGCCTCAGACTTTATTGTCAAGTGACTTCAGCCTCCCTGCCTGAGTCACAGAAGGCAAAGGCAGGGGTAGGTAAAATGAAGAACCATCCACTGTAGGAGAAGATCAGATTTAAGAATATCTAGGGAAACTGAGGGTGCACAGTTCCATAGGTTCTGATAAAACGCATCCACAGGTCCTGAGGGAACTGGCAGATGAAGAGGCTAAGCCACTGTATTTAAGAAGTCGTGATGGTCAGGTGGCATTCCCATGACTGGAAAAGGGGAAATATCAACCTTACTTTTAAAAGGGAGAAGAAGAAAGACCCAGGGAACTAGAGGCCAGTCAGTCTCACCTCAGCACCCAGCAAGATCACAGAGCAGACCCTTCTCGAAACTATGGTAAGGCATATAGAAAATAAGGAGATGATTGACACCAAATATGTCTTCACTAAGGGCAAATTGTGCCTGAGAAATGTGGCAGCCTTCCACAATGGGGTTACAGTATTGGTGGGGAAGGGAAGAGGAAATTACGTAATTTACCTGCATTTTGGCAGAGATTTTGATACTGTCTCAGATGACTCTCCTTGTCTCTAAACTGGAGAGACATGGATTAAATGTTGGTTGCACTTAAAGAGTTGTGGTCAATGGCTCAATGTCCACGTGGAGACCTGGTGGTCATCAGGAGTTGGTGTTGGGACCAGCACATCTTTCTCAGTGACATGGACAGTGGGATCAGAGCAGCCTCAGCAAATTTGCTGACTACACCAAGCTGTGAAGTGTGGTGGACACACTGGAGGGAGGGGATGTCACCCAGAGGGACCTTGACAGGCCTGAGAGGGGCCTGTGGGAACCTCACAAATCTCAGCAAGGCCAAGTGCAAGGTCCTGCACCTGGATCAGGGCAGTCCCAAGGACAAACACAGGCAGGGCAGAGAATGGATTGAGAGCAGCTCCAGGAAGAAAGACTTGGGGTGTTTGTGGATGAGAAACTTGTCGTTAGCCAGCAGTGTGAGCCTGCAGCCTAGAAAGCCAAACATGTCCTTGGCTGCATCAAAAGTATAGCCAGCAGGTGTAGGGAGGTGATTTTTAACCCTGTGCTCCACTATCATGGGAGCTCACCTGGAGAACTCAGTGCTGGGATCCCCAACATAAGGACATGGACCTTCTGGAGCTGTCAAGGGACAGCCACCAAGGTGGCCAGAGGGCTGGAGGTCTCTGCTATGAAGATGGGCTGAGAGAGCCAGGGCTGTTCAGCCTGGAGGGAAAAGGCTCCAGGGAGATTTTATAGCACCTTCCAGTACCTACAGAGGGGCTACAGGGGGCTGGAGAAGGACTTTTAACAAGGTTATATAATGATAGGACAAGAGGGCGTGGCTTTAGACTGAAATAGTGTACCACATAGGGACATTCGTTATCAGGTGGCTAAGAGAAAAAACGTCACACACACAGGACTTTTGAACTCTTCCAGGCAGGCAATTCCACCACTTCCCTAGGCAGCCTGTTCTGATACCTGACTGCCCTTTCAGTGAAGAAATTATCCTTTATATCCGATCTGAACCTCCTCTGGCACAACTGAGACTGTTTTTTCTTGTCCTGTCACTTGCCAGGGAGAAGAGACTGGCCACCACCTGCCCACAACCTCCTCTCAAGGAGTTGTAAAGACAGAGAAGGTCCTCTCTGAGCCTCCTTTTCTCCAGGCTGGAACACCCCCAGCTGCCTCAGCTGCTCCTCATCAGACTTGTTCTCCAGACCCTTTATCAGTTCCATTGCCCTTGTGCTGTATCCTTCCTGCCCTACTTTGCGTCTTTCACGAGTGCTAGGCATATGTATTCTTAGGAATCAAATTTTATACAAATGGACATAGGGAGGGACAATTCTTAGTTTCATTTTCTGAAGAAATTTAGCTTGTCTGAGCATACACTTCTTTTTCGTTTTCTGCTTCAGTAGCTTTTCAAGTTCTGGATGCAATAACCTACATTTGACAAAGATGTAATATTAAAAGCACTTAATTTTGATGTTTCCTCAATGTCAGATCAATCACTTTTATTTAAATACAAATGAAAAATCAACCAGGAAATGGTTTAGCAGTGCCTCATTGCCTACTATTAGTATCATGCTGCAGTACTTGCCAGGCTTTGCATTTATTGAAAGTGTAAGGCTCCAGACTGCAAAAATCAATCCATTTTCCTAGCAGCAGGTCATTCTTCTCTAAAATATTAGGAACTAGTGAAGGAAAATAAGACATTACTTTCACCTACATTGAATTTATTTGCTTGGCTTTTGTATATAACTTAATGTTAAATGCTCATGACTTAAGAATTAGACTGCATTGACCTAGTGTAGACTTTGAAACATTCTGATATATTTATTGATCTTGAAACACTATGTAACAGTGGAGTATCAGGCAATTAGCAAAGCCTCTTGCATTTTCAAAGCTGAACTGCTGCAGAGATTTGATTTTTATAGGGCACTTGAACGTATATATATGAGTGTGTATATATATATATTCTCTTGCATACAGGCCTTGCATTCAGCTGTGCATTGTTTTAAATATATGTTTCGTTTATGTCTTTGTTTAACAATACATCATTTAGAAAGGGAAAAGTGGTGTGGTGCTTCTGTTTTAAAATCAGAATGTTGAAATTGTATGTCAAGTTAACAAAGAAGCTGATAATCAATTACTTTTGTTATCCTGAAAGTCTAAGTAACTCAATCATTATATTCATCTATTATATGTTGCACTAAACCACAAAACACAGAATTAAACAGTGCAGAATGCATGTCTTTGAAGATTCACAAATCTCCCTTTCAAACCATGGAAGACCTTTGATTTTCTACAACCAGTGCTGACTGTACTTACCAGTCCGTTCAGAACTGTATGATCCCCCTCACCAAGTGCTGACACCTTTCTCAAGCTTTTTCATTTAACCATATGTCTTAACTTATGTAAAAGATGTTTTCCTTGAGCACTGAATTAATTTTTCTGAATGGGTGGCCAGCTTGCCCACCAGCTGTACAAAAGCCCTTTTCAATTGGAAAACTTTGAACTGAACCTTAGATGAGTCAGAATACCTGGATCCCAAGGGGCAGAGAGCTCCATAACACATGTTAATTTACTGATGATGACCTGATAGAAATCAAAAAGTTACCTTCAGAGATCTTAGAAGTAAGATGTGACAAGCCATATTGTTGAGTCTGGCTGAATGTGTGTTATGAAAGCTTCCTGAAGTTATTACAGACTAATAATATGACATTCTATAACAGTGAATGCTCAAATCAAAATGTTAAATACCAAACAGTAAAAAAAAAATTAATTGGACAAGGCTGTTCATTCATGATCAATCTCACCATTATGCAATATATCAATGTATTTTTACAAAGCAAAAGAATGCTTGCTTTCTTTCTTTACTGAATACTACTGGATATGTGGTTTCTATTTGTGCACTCAGTCTTGTCTTTAACTATTCAGCCATTACCAAAAAAAGAGATAATAAATACACAAGAAAAAAAACAAACAATGTATCTGCTATACATGTATTTTATTCTCAAAATAAAAGCCAATTCAGCACAAAGCATAGATGAAGCACAGAGATGAAGCACTGTACTCTTTACCATACTGCACACTGTAAAGAATGCAGTACTGGCTCTAAGAGCTAAGGAAATAAATTCTGAATATTTGGGGAGGCTTTTTCATAGTCATTCAGTTCTTAAGAAATACAGTTACCAGTGTTATTATGTAATACTAGAGTTGCACCCCCAAAACAAATATAGTCACTTTTCTGCATCTCTAAGTATACCAAATGTACTAAGTTCCATCTCTAGAAAGCATAACAGGAGGCAAGCATTTGATTAAAGATAGAGAATATAGCATTATCCTGATTATTCTCAGAATTATCCACAACAAGGAAACCATTCTAGGAACTGCAAATATTTAAGTACAGATGTAGTCTAAGGAGAATAAAGCAACAACAAATGGGTGGAGATAAAGTTCTGCATTAACAGCATCAAAATGAAGAGCACTGTCTCAAATATGTTGTATGAAGTTAGATAGAAATATCAGTTTAGTTTTCTAATTTACTAATATTAATGAACATTAAAAAGAAAAGAGCAACAAAAATACTCATCAGAGCAGCAAACATTATACTTTTTGAAAAAGCCAGTTGCAATTATTGAATTAGTAATATCTACTTCAGAAACTCTGTTTTGTCATAGTAAGTCTAGTAACAGAAATGTCACAACCAAACTTAGCTTACATTTTGCTGTGATTTAGTTGTTTAAAATACAGTCTTGATCATCTGACTTAGCCTCTAAAGCACAGAAATTGATCAAATATCAATCACCTACATTAATGTAAAGATAAATGTGTTACAGACATATTTTGCTCTTTTTCAGCATTTAGCTTGGGGTAAAAAAAACCCTAATTATTATGGAATGTCATAACTGCTCTCGTGCATGTTTTGAATCCACAAGTTTGAAACTGCATGCTCTAAGAAAAAAGACAAACATATTCACAACTATCTCTCTCACATTCTGCAGCAGTGGCCCAAGCAGCCAGAATGGTCCAGAACTACATTTCACAGTGAATATTGTACCATGATTTGAAGTGATGCCTTCAAGTGTATGTGAGGATATGGGAATGTGCTATTTTATGACCCACCTTATTAGAAAATAACTGTTCATTTCTACAGAAGTCTTAGATCTTTCTTTAAAGACAAAATTTACTGTAACTTCAAATGCAAACAACCCTAAGAAAATGGTAGTTGTTTCTAACGTTTGGTATAGAAACTAATTAAATCACAGCATATGTACAAACATACTTTGCCTGGAATAATGTTGACAATATTGAACAAAATTTGCGTATGTCTATTGTTGCTTCCTGCCTATTGAAAATAAAGCTTCAAATTGCAGAAAAAAAGTGTGGTGTATCTCCAGATGATATTCTGGCTCTTATTTTTTCCTTTGATCTCTTTCCAATTCCACTGCAAATTATATTGTGAAAAGAATATTACAAATCAATTTTACCTTTTGAGAAATACTTTTTTCTCTTTGTCTATACAGTTGACTATAGGCAAAAAGGTTGTGAAAAATTGTCATTAATCTGTGAGGTCTGTGTAAGACAACCAAAAAAAATGCTATGGGCAGCCCAACTATAAAGAAATTATATTATTAGAAGGAAAGGACAAAAAAATGGACAAAAATCCCCAAACATCATGGCAGATTCCACTAGTTATATTTCTTCTGACCAATCGAAGCCTTCTTATCTTCCTAAGTTGCCCTAAAAATCCTTAGAATGTCTAGTTTTTATGATGCTGTCACATGTATCTCACAAATGTGCTGAAGATTAATTCTAACTAAACCACTAACAATGTTACGCTAAGCAAAGTGATAAACAGTATACCTCTACCTTCCCTAAGCACCCCCTATAGAAGGGAAGTGCTTTCCACACTCTGTGGCTGCTGCTGTTTGGGGTTGAAGGAGTTATTGGCAGCCTTAGTGCTGCGTAGCTGGTTGAGATTTCAACAGGAACTTTTGCAGTAAATGTGTGCATTTGTGTGTGCACTACAAAGCAGCTAATGCCTGAACAGTAAAATAGAAAAACAATGAAATTTATCAAGATGACTATACTGTAATATGTTATAAAACAGAAAGAATGCCCATTACTGTGTCAAGTACTTCGCAACTTCCTCCTATCAGCCCGTTTTTGAATTTAAACTGATTTGTCATTTATCCAGCTCTGGCAGGGAGATAGATAGCCTGCTGAGGGCTCATGGGGAGCAGTGTCCCTGTGCAAGGACTCTGGAGGATGCTGAGGTGTTACCCAAAAAAGAAACAAAACCCCCAAACCAACTACTTTACAATCTGGAACATGTTGCAACAAGCTTCTGTGACACTTGCAGCACATGACCTACATCGTAGGGAAGCGTAACACTTGGTTGCATTACTCCACTATTTCTTGTCACAATCTAGAAAGAAAAACAAAGAAAGATTTCAGCATTATTTATGCAGTTCTGGTGGAGATGGCCCCACAACTCCTCTGGGAGATGCACAAAGGGGGAATTTTGTCACATGGTGTCCCACAGAGCATTTTAGACCTTTAGTTTGAAAACCAAAATGGAAATGTAGGAGGAGAAAGAGCAGCTGTTCTGTTGACAGCAGAACAAATAAGACATAGTTTCCCATAATTTTGATCCTTCTTCTTTGATTTCAAGTAATTTAATAAAGGACAGGCACCATCTTTTACAGTGGTGGCAGTTATTAGCCTATTTTTCCCTTGGGAAAAGATATGTTTAAGTAAGTTAACTGATAATGTTAAGGTAACTGTGAAACTGCTCCAGCAGAAGGGCATGAATCAGATGTCTGTCTTCTACCTGATTGCCCATTTTTATTAATTCTACAGGATCATGAGTTATTTATCATTGTTTTTCTGTAACGTGATTGATATTTGCTACTGGTTTTAAAAGTTATAGAAGAGACAAAACACCTGTCCTTATTACTGAGTTTTACTTTTCCTTATTAAATAAGAAATGCTGTAGAGATTTTTGAGACAATACTGTCCTCTGTCATGTAAAGATTTAGTAAGTGTAGTTTCCTTCACCACCGCAGCAGAGAATATTGGAAACAAGTACTAGTAGAAATGTGTGCTATCAAGTACTGCAACTATCCTCAACTCAACTAATTTCAGATTATGAAATGGAATTAAGCAAGAATCACTAAATAGTTATGATAACATTCTGACATAGTATCTTCACTTTTCTTTTGGTGATGATGCCATTCTTCAGCCAGTGATTTACTGGCTCCTTAGCCCTTTCACCTCTTTCTTTCTGTTGCGAGGAAAAATATGTCAACAAAGGGGAGGAAATTATCTCCCATTCTCCTCTCTACTGGAGGCAACAGGGAGAGGATTGACTTCTACAGCTTTTTTCTTCACAGCATGCAAACTTCATCACAAGCAATCACATACTTCTCAACATGACCATGTCTCCTCCATGATCTCCTTGCCAGTGATCATCAACAAGGCACAAAACTGTTGTCTCCACATGTGGTGGTAACAAGTACTAACAAGGTGTCTGATGTGTGTAAAGGAATTCACATTACATCATTTTGTTCTTGCATTTGTAAGAAACAGATATAATTTGCCTGTTCATGGTTGTCATCACAGGAGGAAGCCATTCAAGTCTCTTCACTGAAGTTGCATGCTGAAGATATGAATATTTGACTTCATCATTATCAGGATCATGATCTCCCTTTCAGAAAGGAAGTCAGTTTTGAGGTTTCTCTGTTGATTTTATGTTTCATCGCTTTCTTTATTTGATTGCTAGAAGCCACCAGCAGAAACTTTGAAGACTTAAGAGACAGAGAAAATGGACAGGAAGAAGCTTGTCCTTAAAGTAGTGCAACAACTGAAAAGGAGCAGATGAGAATGAATATATAGATCAGGTAGAATGAGACCTCAAAGAAAGGTAGGACAACTAAACGGCAGAGATTTAAAATTATCAAGCATGGGCTCAGAACTTTGTAATGAAGAAAAGTAAATGAAGACATTTTTATGAGGAGCATGTTGAGTGCTTTAATGACATGATGCTCGTACAAGAGCATGGCTTGTATGGTAAAGGTCTTGAAGTGTACTGGCAAACACATTTTGCTCAGTGTTCTGGCAAATGAGACTTCAGATCAGACAGGTGCTAGAAAATTCAGGGTGGTGCAGAGTTTCTAGTGGTTCATGCCTTCTCTATTTTCAGGAAACCTTTAAACCCTTTGCCACCATTCAAGTGAAGCTTTATTTTGATGCATATCAAGTGATAAGAAATAATTTAATTATATTCCAATTGTGAGAGAATGTACCTTCAATAACTTCTGCACTACTTGCAAGCTTTGGAAGGTATTGGAGGTTTGTGATAGAATTGCAGATTAAGATAATAATCACACTTATGCATTTGAACTGTAGAGCAAAAACACAGAGAATGAATTATGGTGTTCCATAGAGTATTTTTCTGCTTCCAGTTTCAGCAAAATTGTGCATATTATGAACTGTGGCTATTGCTTTATATTTGATGCATAGCTTATTGATGTCCTATAAACTAAAACTCCCATCTCGTTGCCACTGATGATATTCTTTGATGTTAAGAAGCTGAACATGTAACTTGATAACAATATATGATAATTT
>VZRF01008512.1:111197-147753 GCA_013396875.1 Vireo altiloquus
AATGTATTATTTCATTTTTAGCGGGTTTTATATTATGTAAATTACACAGCACAATATTCATTTATTAATGTGAGTATTTTGTAGTAATAGAATTAGTGATAATTCTAGAATTAAACTTCAAAATTAAATCAAAATTTTTGTTAAATTTAAAGTAGATTTAAATTGTTACTTCAATGACACAAAAACTAATCTAGAAGATAAACACTTGAAAACTCCTCTGAAGTTAAAAATCAAGTGACATTGGTTTCCATTTTAAGAAACCATAAATGACCTGTTAATATCATTTACTTAATAGTATAGCAGTAATCTTCTGTGGGAGCCCCGGTGGTGTAGTGGTTAAGCATACGGCACAGTAATTGCCGGGGCCCGGGTTTGAATCCCGGTTGGGGATACTCCCCGGGCAGGCGGAGCTCGTTAGCCCTGCAAGGGGGCAATCTGCCTACGTCCTGAGGAGGAACTCACTGCCACTGTCCAAGACTCGCTTTGGCCCGGCAGATTGAACCTCGGGATTAAAGGGTGGGCTCAGATCTGCGCGCCCTGTGTCTCACCTAAAAAATCCAGTGCGCAGGCTGGAAGGTCTGAAAGGAAAAAGAGGCCTTCCCCGGATCTTCGTACGCGAAGGCTGGCCAGCAAAATCTTCTGTGGAGGAAAGAGGGCACTTGAGGCAATTGGTGAATATTTTTTGTATTTAGGATAATGGAGGCTAGTGAGTCTGGACTTTAAACTAGACCTAGAAGGAAGAACATCTCTTTTTATTTTCATCACAAAGGGTTAGTTAAGGGTACTGCCTCAAAACAGTTTATTAGATGAGAAAGGAGAGCTTTATTTCAAAACTGATTTCACTGTTCAGCTAAGGCAGCAAATTTCTGGCTAGATAATATGTTTCTCAACAGAATAATTCTCTTTCCTTTTATTTTAAGACAACCTTCTTTCTTGTTGTGTGTTTTGTTTCTACTGCTGTTAACTCTAACCAGTATGTTAACTGATAGGGTTAACTGAAGGGTTAGCCCTTCCACCTTCACATAATTTCAGGAGAATGATTGTTAGGGTTTACTGAGTCACAGTTCAGGTAATTCAGGCCTTTAATGGTACAGTTTAAGTTTACCTTATTTGTCATTAATGCTAACAGAGCCAGTCTTATATTTGCATATAAGAATTCCTGAATTCACATCACCTGCCTCGTGCTGCAGCATTTGAGGTCATGATGTTGCTTGGTCAGTGCAACCAGGCAACAAATGAAGCTGATACCTAAGGAAACAAAAAATAATCCGTTTTGAGCCAGCTGGGTTCCTGAATCCTACTGTTCCTTTGATTGCAGAAATGTGCTGGCAGAAGCAAGAGACCTTAGGTTTGTATTGGTTTAAGATGAATGTTAAAACGATGTCTTTTGTTGTAAAGCAGTTTAAGTGGCAAACAAAGGTACATTTACTATTTACTTACAGTTTTAACTTACAGTTTTAAAGAATGCAGTGATATGAATTTCATGTTTGTCTGGATTGTGTGTAAGACTCAAACATGCAATATTGAAATTCATTACCAGGCCCTGAATTTCTGTGACTAATGAAAATCTACCAATAATTCTTTGAATGTATTCTGCCTCTGCAGAGCTTTTAGGACAACTTCTCCAGGACCAAAGAGGAAAGCAATGTGAATTTTGAACTCAAACTGTCATAATGGATAAACATAGTATTATCTTTTCTGGAGTTGTATTATTTATTTGAAAGAAATACAACGTTTTGGAAAGCATCCGCAATAAATTGAAGGAAGGTGGGTAACATATTGGGCAACAGAATTGTTCTGACCTCTCAGGATTGTTTTACTCATGCAGTTTATAAATCATCTGTCAAACTATCCAAAAGGTATATAACTTCATTAAACTGAATGAAATGAGATAATCTATCTTAAAACAACTTGAGTTGTTAGCAAAAAGGGAGTAAAAGGACATATAGTTCAAGAGGTAATAACTGTTCACAATTAGTAAGATATACATTCAAATAGAGGTTAGAACAGCTTTACCATTACTTTACTTAGTGTTGATAATGGCAAATATAGCAGAAGGGGATATCAACAAGTAGAAAAACAAAGTCTAAATAGATAAGTAAATTATCGATCATTTTTAAAAATAATTCATTTATTGTTTCTCTGTGTGGAGTTTTTCTGGACCTGTCTTTGCTCAGTAAGACTATATGTCATAGTTATATTATATTTGATATATTAATTTGAATTATTGATATATTATATGAATTATTTTAAATGTGTAATCGTGCAGTTTGTCTATGATTAAAACCAAGCAAAACAAAGTATTTACTCATTATGCTTGGCACACTTGCCTAAAGCCTCAGCAGAATTAAAGATTATGGAATCCAAATGATATTTCCTAGTGTTTACCATTAGTCTGATCATTACTACAAAGATTTATCAATGGCACTTGGCTTCTTTTATCACAATCTGTCTGTATGCATAAAGTTCTCTACATAATTCTCATTCATTTACCAGTGAATATAAACCTGTTCCTCAAAAAGAAAAAAAAAAAGAGTTGTGTTAGTATATTTGCATTTATGCAGTGCCTAAGCAGGCGGAGAATGATATCACAGTTTAAACAGTTCTCCCAAAGCAAGCCAACAATGCAGCTCCTCCAGGAGAATAAACTTTACAATGTTTTTAATTCTTCCTCATGGAACAAAGCATGGTGGAGAGCCTGGCTGTCAAATCCCAGCACATTTTTCTGAAAATGTTGCTTACTCTGCCTCACATATATGCTGTTACGTGCTGAGAGAAAAATCTTCTAGTTCTTTAAAACACTGATATTGCATATACATATTTTATCAGCAATAGGTGTTTTTATTGAAATGGGAGGTAGGGAAGTCCAGACATACAGGAGGACAAGGTCTATGCCAACTAAAGAGAAATCGAATGCACCATATTTACCAGGATTACAGAGCATAAACATAAGCCTGAATATTCCTATTCAGATATACTTTTTTAGGTATTCATCACTAACATGTTAAACTGGCAACCTGATGCCTTCCTGATAGCAATAATGGGCAGCAACCTGATCTGAATTGAGAGAGGTCCTTAAAATGGTGGCTGTGGGAGAAAATGTTAAAGCTGTTCATGCAAATAATGTTGAGAGCAAGAGCTAAATGCTTGGAAATGTGTCTGGATACCGTAAGAAAAGGAATTTGAGTAGATGTGAGGCAGAAGTGGCTGCTTCATGAATACAGACAGCTTATTTTCTCCAAAACCCTTTCTCCACCTTCTTCACAAAATGATAGCTGCTTGTACTTTTTTGTTGGAACCTGGACATTTATTTTCATGATAACCTGGTGCTTGATAGCAGTCAGAAAATGAGACATATTTTGCAGAGATGTTTGCTAAGTAGTTATGTTATGTTACACTGTAAAACTGAGTAGGAAAGACTGATCTTTAGCACTCAAAGAGATCTTGCATCTTTCATTGCAAAAGACTTATGTGTCAAGAGTGCACTATTGATCAAAATATCAGCAGGCTTGCAGCACAGCAGCCACTTGACAATACAGAAAAAAAATTACTTCTGTCCATGTAATGTAAATCTCTTTGTCAGGCTTTCAGTCTTCCTAGAAGTATACCTATAATCCCACTCTGGCAGAAAATAATAAGAACTTCTATGAATAAACTTACTGTCAGTCGCAATTTCGCTCTGCATGGACTGTTGAATGTCAGACAGCATTCTGGCAGAACCCAGTCTCCTATATCTTGATAACCTGACCAAACTGTGCAAGAAATAAAGGCTAGCCTTCAAGCCTGAACAACTGATGGGTGCCCATGCTGGTTCCACTGCTGCTTTGTTACTCTGAGCACAGCCTTTGCACCAGAAGCATAAGAGCAGCAGCCTCTGTCCTGGGGCCTTGTTTGGGCTCCCAGCTGCCCAGTCATGACTGCTGCACTCATCGTCCTTCAGCTTTACTGATGCCTTCCCCACAAGCTCTCTCAGGACCTGCCTTGCAACAGTGAACTGGTAGGATTACTGCCAGCTAGCTGGAGTGCTGGGTGTGACTTTGATTGGGCTTTCACTTCTTGGATTAGACTTTTCTAATTACAGTCCTTACTTCCAGTCTTTGCATTAGCCTTGCCAGACCAATTCCTGTGACAGCCCACTTTTTGACTAATACTTTCTAGACAATTCTACTTAAAAAATAAAGAAAAAAGTATTTTTTTTTTACTAAGACACACAGAGATATTGAAATTTTCCAAAGCAATTATTTCTTTTCACACTGCGTGATTTCATGTTCTGTCAAACAACACTTCTATATATTACTGTGGCCACTTAGCAACATATTGGCATATCTCAGGTCACTCAAAGTCAGCAGAACAATTGAACATCTCACTATCAGCCTTGGAGCTAGAATGACCTCTGGGTCTCACAAATGTTCTTAAATGCAATTCTACCACAATATCATGAGGCATATTTTCTGTAATAATGACTGTCCTAGGCATAAGGCATTTTAGCCTGCCTTCTGTCATTCAAAAGTGTACATCACAACCTGCACTGAGTCAGGTGACAACCTCTGAAAATGATGATTGTCTTCCCTGATGCTGTCATTCTGCAAGAGAAAAGTAGCTCCCATCCGCAACAGATATTAGATAGTTCCACCAATATAATGAATATAGCATTCGTGTTACTAGCAGCAAGTTATGTTAAGAAAAAAAATGGCACTAAAAAGAGTAAAAGCAGACAGATTTCTTGGAATTCCGCCCAAGCGCTCTGGCAGGTTTTGTGGTGCTGAGCTATACAAAATGCCAAGTCTAAAATACAGGGAAAAGACAGTCCACAGGATACTGCATCACATGCTCTCCTATGAGCTGCAAAGATGCCTTCAGCCAAAGCCATACACCATTTGCTATAGTCTTTTTCTACCTGCTCTGATTACACCTTATTAGAAGACCTGGACTGGCTTCACTCTGTTTGCTGATAAAACCTCCTAGACAGTAGACAAGCATTTCTTAGACTAAAGCAGATGTGTATGATCCAAGCAGCAATGGAAAATTAACCTCTCTCAGAAAAAGAATATGATTCTTTTATATTCTTTCCACTTTTCATCAGCATTAAAAATCAGCTGATAGATGGAAAAAGATGAAACTGATAGGTTATTGATAATTTTCCTTAATTTTTTCATTTTCTTTGCAACATTCATTCTGGGAGCAAGACAGATAAATCACACTATCTGATGAACCTAAACAGCTGGTCAGTGTGCCTTGGTAAAAATCCTTCTGTTAAAAGCAAACTTATTTACCTATTTATTTTATTTCAATGTTTAAGGAAGCTATAGAGATGTATGCATCAGCATAAATGCCTTTCTATAAGGTTGGTGGTCTGAATAAGCAAAAGTGTCATTTGAGGAAATTGGTATAGTAAGTAAGAACGCACTGTTTTTTAAAGTTCAAAGAGGCTGTAGAAACAGATGACTGTATCACATATACGTTCAAAGACAAACAGCAATCTACTATACCTGTGCCTTCTCTTAACAGAATTATTCAGTATTGATATTAAACTCTTGTATTCTGAATTCTGAAAACTAAGCTATGCTTCAGAAGGTCAGCAGATATGGCACTGTCTTGCAATTCAGACTTTTGGATTTGATCCAGAAGCACTAACTTTATAACATGATAAATAACATCTTAGCATACTGCATTGACCTGTGTTACTTTTGTATGTTTTCTAGATTGTGCTTAATGATTTTACTTTATCTTGATCATCCAGTTTTTTTGTTCAGTCATCAAGTAACATTTACCAAGAGAGCAGGTAATAAAGAAAGGCCCATCCAGTACTGTCTATGTAAGCTGGACTTCCACAGACAGATGTCCAAAAGGTATAACCCTCCATCAGATCTCATAAGTCTGAAGTTAAAAAAACAGCTATTTGAGTAGCTGATCCATTAACACAGAAATCTGCTGCTTGCCTCCTATTTTAATCTTGTTGACTGAATAATGAAGTGGAAACATGGAAGTATTTAGCTGAGGTTTTGTTTAAACTACATTCTTTCCAACGGTAGTCGTACTGTTGTTTGTGATGGATACATTTTATTCACACTGAATTTATTATGAGTAACAAAAAATGGATAATTTAACTAATTTTAACTATTAATTTAAAATTTTGAAGGAGTAATTTTTTGTTCTTGTTTTTATGAGTGGTCATGTCATCATGCATTGGTAGAACAACATCTCATTTTTTGAAAAGCATGACATAACTTATTATATCTAAATACTCATGATTTAGAAAAAATCAACAATATCAAACTGGATATTAAAGGTTTGCATTTCTTTAATTTTACCAGAGTAAACTTCTTGTATGCACCATCATTGTCAGTGCTGGCTGTAGTAGTTTGGCCAGCTTGAATCACTCAGACAATTTCCAGGGTCCTTTTCAACAGCAGTCCTAGGAGGATGTGATCAGCAACTCAGTCATGCAGATCTCCTACAGAAAGCAGCATAAAAAAGGACAATACGAAATGGTCTTCTTCTTTTTTTTTTTTTTTTTTTTTGCCCTCTTAGAAGTCAGTTCTGTCAAATATATCTCCATGACCACATGTTTTTTTCCAGAGTCTGGTTCAAAATCCAAAGAAGCGCATGGAAATTTTTCAGAGGAACTTTTTTCAGACATTTATTCCATTTGTTGCCTAATTCTCTTCTCTCTTTAGCTGTGCCCTACTTTAGCACTAAACAAGACATGAGTTATGTAGGCCAAGTCAGACATCTATCATGTATATAATAAGAGTTTCGGTTCTGGTTAGGCCTATTCTTTGCTAATAGGAAAGAGAAGTATTGCCTAAAGTGAGTGGAAGAATGATGGAGCAGTGCTTATTGAACAACACGAGATACATACAATTAGGATAAATCCAATTAGGATTCCATAAATGCTGATGCTTAACACTTTCTTTTCCCTATCAGCAGCTTAACCTAGTTTCTGTGGGCTATAGCAAAAGCAATAGTTGTTATACCTGTAGTAATCATAAATGTTTCAATACTACACAGTGTGTTGAGGACAGCAAGATACAATTAAATCTTCCTTAAATGCTAACCTTATGAAAACAACTGTATATCCTAGAAACCATTACAAATTGTTTAGGCTTATGATCCAATTCTTTCAAGTATGTGACTTCTTCTTCAGTTGAGGAGAAGAGGGTCATCAGGAAGGAAAGTTCCTAGGAGAGATAGGCACTGATTTCCATCTCTTCTCTGGAGGTCAGGTGCTTTTCCATCCAGAACCCTGTGCTCAGATTTAGCCTTTGTTTTAGTCAAGATTTTCACTTGATTTCTTTCTCCTTTTATGTACAGCTCTCATTCTAAAACTATGTTTTAAAGTAGCCCTAGTTAATCCACTCTGTATTTTCTTAAGTGTATTAGCAATCTAAAGTATGTCAAAATAACATACTGTTCTGAGGCTCTTATAGTACTAGTCTTTAATTTATTCACAGGGTTCTTCTATATCCCTTGATACCATTCAGTGTCAAATTGGATTTACCTTGCCTTTTTCCCCTGGACATGTCCTGTATTTTTAGGAACATTTCCCAAAAGCTGGATTCTGTAGACTGTGGTAATAAACTTCTATTATTTTTTCTGGCACAGATTTGGCATATTTCTATTGGCATATTTCACTTTCTAAATAATTCACTGACATAACTGAGCAACTTCCAGGGAACATTTCCTTTCAGTATTCCATCTGAGACCATACCATTTTGGCATTTTTGACTGTCTTCACATTCCGTCTGTGATTTCACACCATGTGGGCTGTGCTTTAGCACCTTTGCATTTATAGTCCACTGCAAAGCAGTCACTTTCTCAAAGACAGGTATGTCAAAAGCTGTAGGCTACAGAAAGACATGTGAAGATAGTCCTTTTTATCCCTGAGAAGCTAGACCAGGATCAAGGCTATTCAGGTCTAATTCCTCCTGTTTACCAAGTTTTCATTTAAGTGGAAGTGGTGGATTTTCAGAGCATGTGTAGACCCAAAGAAGAAAAAGGAAACTCCATATGGCTTATGTCTAGGTCCAGGATCAGGACTGTGTATCTATCACAGATCAGCATAAGTAAACTGGATCTTCAGAGGGAAGTACTGCACAGTCTCCCAAATGATGAGCAAGGCCTGGAAGTCAAGAGATTGCTGTATAACAGTCTTTTCTCCCACTCCAAGTTCCAGTAAGATCACAACAGCAAAGGATGGAGGCTGCTGCCGTTGTTGCCAATACCATAAGACTCAGTGGTGAATTCCAGTCCAGGGTCTCCCCCAGATCAAAGAAAAGCAGGTCTTCAAAAGTGAGATTCTGAGAGATTTTTCTTGTTGCCTCCCACAGCAACTGGAGCAGCCAAAAACACCAGCTGCTTAAAGATAGCTCCTGAGCTAAGCTAGACCACACTTGCCACCACACCTCACCTGGCACAAATAACTCGTCTACCAAATAAGAATGACCCTGGCAAGCATTTCATGTGCCTCACACTCAATCATCCAGTCCTCCTCTGGTCTGGCCCCTCCCAACAGGTGCCATGGTAGCACTCCTGGAGAGTGACGCTGGATAGTCCATCCATAGCACAAGATTCCTCTCTTGCATATATCTCTGAAAGTGATTCAGGGCTGAGGTGAAAAAAAAATTAGAAATGTTATCTGTTTTACATGGTGTGTAGAAATGTATCCAGTGCAGTACTTTTCTCTCTCTGTAACCCCTTTTGACAACTCACAATATGTTTTTGCTCAGGCTTAAGGCTACTACATACAAAACCAGCATCCTTCTCAGCCTGTCTCTCTTCACCCCAAAGCTGCTTCCCACATCCCCAGCCTCTGCCTCACCTTCCAGACAGCCCTATCAGCTGGGCTGAATGATGCAGGTCAGCACACCTCTATTTTTTCTGAAACCATGCTCCACTTTGCAGCCCTCCCCTAGCAGCACCGTTTAGATATTTGGATCAAATCACGGCCAGCAAATGAGCATGGGGAGGCTCCCATGGCTCCAGCCACTCTTTCCCTGCTCCCTTTACCTCACTGCCTCCCTCCCTGCAGCCTTGGCAGCAGCCTGTCCACATCAGGCACACATCAGTCAAAAAGCATGGCCCAGAATAGTTCCTGTGCTGGGAATTACTCAAATAGTCTTGGATAATCCCATCCTTATAGGGTCAATGCTGCTGCATGTTCCTGAGTGATGTGATAAAATTGGGCCTCTTCCATCAAGCGTTGCAAGCGTTAAGAGGACCAGTATTAGTGTGCAGCAGCTGCTGGCTGTGCGTTATTGAAGTCTTATAATTTTTGACTTTTCTATAAGTTTTTATGCCCTTTTCCTTTATTTTCTGGTTTAAATTATTATATATCTTGCTTGGCAACTTTTTTATGAAATAAAACAAAATAAACGTGTCAAATATTTATTTTAATAATTTTGTTTCAATATTTGACATGTTCAGTTTATTTTATTTCATAAATGAATGTTGAAATAAAATAAAATAAAATAANTTTCATCAGCCAGACACATTATTGTTTTTCAAATTCAAGAAGGATATCTGCAATTTTTTTTTAATTTACTCTTATTTTGTTATTATTTTGTTAGTGGCACCAAACGTTCAATTTGGATTCTTGCAGTTCTATACTAAACCTCACACAATCTCTCACAAAAATATAAGTTGATTTTTTTTTTAATTTAAAAATGTTTTGAATTTTAAAATGTATCCTTGTTCCCTTCTTTTCATGTTTCTGATGAATCTGTAACGATATTTTCTCCACATCTTTCTCCCCATTTCCTTGAATATGAATAAAGCTGCCAATGCATTAAGGTCCAATACTCATATCTCAATGCATTCTGTACTGGAGCCTCTTGAAGATCCATTGTATACATGTTTGCCTGTTCATCTTATTTTTGTAGACAGCTCATCAGGTCCACAAGCAGATATCCAAAACCTGTGATAGGTCAGTGTGTAGCAAGTCTGGAGGTATTAGTTCATTTGTGCATTCAGGCAAAATCTTAAGTTATAAAAGAGCACTTCACCTGGATTTACATGACTCTGAACCCCTGCCACAGCAAATCTGTGTTCTGGACTCTTATGTTCATTTAGTAAAATCAGTGTGCATGGTGAAGCTAATCAAGCTGAAATGTATTCTGAAAAATGTATCCAGATGAAAAACCCTTTTTCAAAGACTTACCTTTTCACCTCTCTCTTATTGTTTCTTTCTCTTTATGTCTGTCACTACTGCAAGTTCATCCATCATCTCCACTGGCCCTGTGGATAGCCCTAAGTTTTTTCCTATGGGCTGGAGGATGCTCCCCCCAGGACAGGCCCGCCCTAGGGCATCAGGCACGTCCCTGCTGCAGAGACTCCCACAGTTTCAGTCTGGTTGGGCTATGAATATTACTCTCTTTTATGTGGATGAAAAGCAATTTTAGTGAATTTTCTGCACTAAGTAGAAGAGTTAAAAACTTGTGTGCTCCTTTCCTGTGGAGTTACAGCCAATTGCCTTAGAGATGGTTTGCTGGGTCAGTTATTTCTCAGGATCGGGTCAAAGAACGCACTGGCACTACACACATTCGCCACAAACTGCTCACCTCCCATCCGCTGTCCAGCATCAGAAACCTGGCAGATAAAAAGGGGTGCTTTCTTACCTGCCTTTATCACTAACTTTTGAAGCAGACAAATACACAAATTAAATCTCCTTGACATTTTGAGTGTATTTCAGGTAGAGTATCAGTCAAAAAAAAGGGACTTTTTTGATCTTTATATGATGTAAGTCTTATGTTGTCAATACTATTCATTATGTTTTACACCAGGGAGGGAGAAACAGATGTAAGTAAACTACCTCGATGCTGGCCAAAAAAATGGAAATCCCCATGGAATGTTACAAAGGATAACCGCACATAACTGCAAATATACACATAGAAAACACAAAGATAACAAAAAAAATCTCTTGAGATTTTTTTTCTTTCTTTTAGAAAATATTCGTTTGTGTTTGTTCCTGTATTTCTCCAAAGAATAATTCATTTCCTATCTTCTCTATTTTTAACACATTTCACTGTATTTAAATAAACCAAAATATTCTAGAATGTCTTCCATTAACACCAGAAGAAGATAAAAGGTCTCAATTTAGTTTCTTCAATTAATTAAAATATGGCAGAGCTGAATTTAAAATGAATTAATTACAACTAATATTGTTAAGCATTGGCCTGGTAATAAACTAAAAGCAGAACAACTTGAATGTATTATTCTACTGAAACTAAGCTTATATTCTACTTGTTTAAATCCCTGCCACTCTTCCAATTAATTTAAATAGCACTGCTTGATGTAGAACATTTCTTTTATTGAAATTATACAAGTCACACAATATTAAAATATTTTCTGTATATGAGCAGCAGGGAGATATGAAGGATAGACTGTGTGTTTCTCTCACAGATGAAAAGAATGGGTCAAATGTTTTGTTTTTCTTGACAATTTAAATATGACTTGCAAACAGCCCAGCAAGAGTACTAATACTTGACTCCTTTGTACTAGAAAAAGTTTATTTTTTATCAGGAAGTGAAGCATCGTGGTGTATTCTCTGATGCTGTGCGACATCTGTGTTTGGTGCACAAAGGATCCTGCCCAGGGAGCATGGAGGAGGGGTTAGGAGCACAGTTATCCTCTGTGGCCTGGGGCAGTGGGATGGGATTTCAAAGGCAGTAGCATCTCTCACACCTCGCTCCTGGCTGCAGGCTTTGTCCTGCACACCCCACCTGCTGCCAAGTCTAGCACTTCTCAGCCTCCTGCGATGCCAGCTCGGTTACCTAAACTGCAGGAAAACAAGCGAAAACTTTGCTGCTGGGCTGGTGAGTTGAGGCATTCTGGGCATTTCTAAGGCCAGAGCCTGAACAAGGCTGTGGCTGGGAAAATGGATATGGGATGCGAGAGCAGGAGGAGACAGAGGAAGCAGAGGAATTCTTTCAACTCTCTTGGCTTTGCTGAAGGAAATGGACACGCTGGCTGAATGGCAGCTGCATTTTGTTATGTTTGTTAGACAAAAAAGCTGTTCTCAGACCTTCTTTGTCATTGAAAGTCACACATATAAATCAAATATTCTTTAATAGGTTGTAGCTGGTGCAGGTGCATATGTTGTGAACAGCAAAGTGAGACCTGGTTCATGTCTAGGATTCCTAAGAGCTGCAGTAGAAATAGTAACCATTGCCAGGCACAGTGGATTTTGCTACCAAATATACAGCTTGTAGAATCAGGAGTGGCACGGAAATTCTGATGAGGAAACTAGCAATATTCCTTCCTTTTGTTTCATCAAGCTATTTAATAATCTCGGAGGGATCAAGCCCTTCACGCTGGTTTGAGAACAAGCCAATCCCTTGCCACTGCTGGAAGAGATTGCACAGTTTCAAATTAATCTGGAAACTGGTTTAAAGGGTAGAAGAAAACACAAGTGGTAGCTAAGATCTTAGACCTGATGCTTTCTGTTCACACATCACTTTTAGTCTCATTTGTGAGAGGTGATTTTGACTCCTGTTCCTCTTTTGTTTTCAGAAGAACTGAAGAGACTTGAAAGTAAGCATGTAAAAGTGCAAAAGTACAGTCATAATTACCATCAATCTTACTTAATTTGTCTGTTTGTTTCAAATTCTGAAGCTTGTATGATTCTAGCCCAAAGATACTATGAATGTTTCTAGTGGTTCATTTCATTTTCTTACACTTTTTTCTGCTAAACTGAATGAGCTACTTTATCAGCCTCCAAGCCTTATCCAATCCAATAATTTTCAAATGGTTGTCTCTTTCTTCTATTTACCAGTCCAGTCCAATTTAGCATTATCAGCAAATTTATGTACGTTTGAAATTACATACTCCCTTCAAGGTCATTTATGTCCACAAAGAAACCTGCAATAAAATATTAATGAGACAGGATAAAAGCAATTAAATTAACTCGCAGCTGAAATGTACCTTGTACCTCCTGTGAAACAGAAGCACTATGCAGTACTTTATAAAGCTGCTCAGGTGGCACCTTGTGGTGATTTATTAAAAAAGGCATATGGTACATTTCAGTCTTGTTTGTGATTTTCCTTCCTTTTATTGCTTTCTTTCATAACCTTTAGCCTAGCTTTGGTAATGCAATAATAAATTAATGTCCTTCCCTGTTTGGTTTGGAAGCAAGAATGCCTGTGGAATGCAACCTCTTCCTGAGTGCTTGCCATTGGGAGAACCTCATTATGTAGGTCTCGTGCAATGACATTGAAAGCTTCAATTTTCAAAAAAATACTCTATCCACCTCCTCAATGCATTTCTTTCCTTGTTCCTACATGGAAGACCTGAAAGAGAAAAAGAGTGGAAATTGGCCAAGCTGCAGGGAGAAATAGTCAATATGAAAGGACTTTCAGGGAGAAAAATGTTATTAAAGATTGATATTTTTGCCTCCTCCATGGTGTGCCACCACGTTCAGGGAGCATCTTGAATAATGGATCTCAAATTGAGCCATGTTTCTATGGAAAAACAAGGTTTCTATGCAACAGACAGAAGTTCAGAGAAATAGACATAACAAGTCATTCATTAAATGACTGGCCTGTTTGGGCTGCAGGTGTCTTACTCATCTTTGGCTACTTAGGAAAAAAAGAGGTGGGTATGTGCTGAAAAATTTTTCACTGAGAATAAAATATACCCCTAAATGTCCTCCCTTCAAAGTAGTCTTTACCGAGTTTCTTTTAGAACAAATGTAAAAAACAAAAACCAAAAACCAAAAGCTGTGGATTCAACTGCCCACCTTTTAATTCTTTGAATTTTTAACTTGTTTCTGATACTGTGACAATGAACTTCTAAATATACTGCCTCATGCCCAGTGGCCTCTAGAAGTTCCCTCCACTCCTGCATCCACCAGCAGGCTGGGAAACCCTTCCCCATCCTCAGCAAGCTCAGACTCCATCCTGCCCCCCAAAGATCCTGTCAAGCACAGCTCTGCTGCCTGCAGACAGCCTCAGTGTCTCTCTCCAAACACAACATGGACCTCTCTTTCCTCCTGCACCACCTCTTTAATTCAATTTCTTCTACCTTTCCTTTCTGTGTTGCATTATGATTTTTCCTGAATATGATGCTTGAATCATATGTGATGTTCTGAAGAATGGAATAAAATGCATTTGTGAAATAAGGATAGACTTTTTTTCACTAAACCAGCAAATTAAAGACGTCAAGCATAACAGTGAAACACCTTTTTTTCCCCTTCAGGAATTCATAATGAGTGTTCATCAATAAATTATAGTACTATAAAACCTTCTAATTGTTTACCTTTGGTTTTCCCCAACATTAAAAGCACAGTGCACACAAATTCCACGAAGCTGCCCCACAGAAAAATAAAAAAGTGAGGATGATAATTTGGCTTGATTCTTCCCGTCTCTCCAGAGAGTGCACAGAAGAGACAATACAAGCCTTTAAGTTCAGGAGAGACAAAACAACCAGAACTAGCTGATTAAGAGCACAAAAATAATAAAATAATTTCAATCAGTCAGTGTGTGCATAAGCTATAATGCTCATTCCTAAGTGGCCCTTAGATAATCGTAAAGAAGAAAGATTAGAATATAGAAGCAATCACCTGGCAACTTGTAGCCAGAACCTGTGTAGTGTTTTATGATGGAAAAACATATTTTTCATATTTTTTCTAGAATACAAAAAAAACCTTGATTTTTTTTAAGCATTATAGCTATCCTTCTGGAAATAAAGGCACATTTTTTAAAATTATTATTTTTGTAGTTTTCCTATATTTATAAAATGAGTCTCATTCTGGTTTTTTTTCCATTCTGCAGTTGGATCCTAAATTATTTTAAGAATTCAATTGCTTTATGAGAAATAAATGAACAAATGCAAGGATTGTCAGAATAAATTTTTTACATCTTTGTTACTAAAATTATGCTAATGCTTGCATGGAGTCCAACATTTTTTCAATTCAAATGACCCTACATCCCAGGACATTTTTAAGTTTGCATTTACAATGTTTCTCTTATTGCACAGAAGCAGCATGAAAGGTAGTAAGGGACCTTAAATTATATAAGAACCTCTTCAAAAATGTAGTCCAGATATTAGCACTATGTAGCACAGTTCTCAGATATTTGAAAATTATCTGCCTTTGTTGTTACGAACAGTCGGGTTCTTTTTCTTTTTTTAGGAAAGAAATTAAAAATTCTGTTAATTGTACTAATTATTTTAAAGTTGATAGGGGATAAGTTGCGGATATTGTACCAGGTGTAATGTTCACTTGTAACCATCTGATGACTCAGGCAAGCCCATGTAAAGGGGAAGGAATTCTGGAGCCCTCCAACAGGTCATTATCACAATGAGTGATGTCATTGAGAGGGGATTTGACCAAGCGAGAACTTAAAAAATGATTGGATGGGGATGAACCGTTGAAACGAGCCAATCACCACAGAGATCAAGGAGCCAATAATATTGAGGCTCCAGAATGGACCAATGGGACTGATGAGCTGGGTATAAAGGCTGCCCTGGAGCTGTGCTCCTCTCGTCCTCTGCCACTCGAGGGAGAGCGCCCAGTGTCGTGTGTGCTGCGCTCTCTGCCTTGTCGTTGGTTTCCCATTCTTGGTTGTTGTTTAATAAATTGGTTATATTTTTCTGAGTCAGCGAGTTCGGGTGCTCCTTTATGGGGGCCCCAGGGTCCCCCTCACATTTGTTTCTTACACTTTCTCCTATCATGCACTTAAAAATATCTCATATTCTTATTTTAATACAATAACAGTTGCTTCAAGATAGTCACTAAATAGATGTGCAATAAACATAACCTATGCAACAATTTTCTTCTGTACTTTCCATTTACTCAAATTATTCACATTGATTTTTTAAATTATTCAGCTTGTTCTTATATGCAGTAATTTGTTAAATCAATTTAGGTTTAATTTTCTATTACGGTCCTGTAAATCTTCTATGTGCTGCTATGCCTTAGTGATATTGACTCTGTGCAAACAATTCTGGGACTTCAGACATTTTTCAACATTCATCACATTAAGTGTGTTCAAAATTTTTCCCTCAGATCCTTATTTCTTAGACCTGAAATATAGACAGTAACTTATTTAGGACTCAGAATATTTCTTTCATTTCAAATATTCGTGGAAGTGATTTCGGCGTCTAGAAAAAGTGAGAGAAAATTAAACTCTTGTTCTCAGTACATCACATGCCATGATTCTCCTGTTTCTGCACACTCAATTTCCTCTCTCTTACTGGAAAAAGTGAGAAAGTTTTTTTTAAAATCCTTCTAATTGTTGAACACTGTTGACCATTCATCTTGATGGATTACAACAATAAAGAAGAGAATATTTAGATCTCAAAGTACAATATTCCCTGATCCCTTTAATTTCAGGCAGAGTTTGCTTTTGCCTGGAAAGTCCACACATTTTTCCATTGGTTGGATAATGCTGCCCTGCGCAAAGCTTTGTGAGGACAGAAGTAACATTCTTCATAGGCTCATAGAGTCATAAGAGCTCCAAATTTGTGTATTCTGACTGTTTATAGCTGTAGTTTGTAGGTGCTGAATACACGTTTGCATCAGAAAAAAGGTATTTCTGTACATTCTTGTTATACGGTGAGGCAGCTGTGGGAATGCTTGGAGTCTGTCCACAGGAGTGCCTGCATGTACAGGAAGAGACTTGAAACTGCCAAAGCAGACTGTGCTGCCTAAATCATCTTCTCTGAGAACACCATGAACTGGATGGTCAGTGGAATCCATTGTTTACAACAGCGAATGCCTTCATTTTTCACCAAGGCTGAGCCCTGACTCCCATAAAGTTTGCAAAGTGAGAGAACAGGATTTATTCTAACCACAACTGAGTTTTCTTGGCTACAGCTTGCCAAACATCTGAACCTTTACTTTCCTTTATTTTCTTAAGTCTTTACTTTTCTGCTACTGCTTTCTTTGAAGAGCATAGAATATCAGCAATCTTAAAACGTAGCTGTGTATGAATTCTCAGGAAAAAATTATGATCTTTTACATAGTTTAATGCTACTTCTGAGTTCACAGACAGGCAAAATCTTAATCAGCAGTTTTGATGGCTCAAGGAAGATAAGACTTTTTCTTAATTTTATCTTGAGTTTGACTGCAGAATGAAGACAAGCACTAATTGAAGTCCATAAACAATTCATAAGCCTATTAAGAAAAAGATTATTATAAGCCTCCTTTGGTCCTTCTCTTTCTAGCTGAGAATTTAAGATTCTCCAAATGTCATGTAAATAGTAGGTAAGTGACCTCCATATACTGCAATTCCCTAAACTATGTATCCCAAATTTCTGTCTATAGAAATTCAAAAGTCCTATCCATGTGAAGTTGGGGGGTTTGATACAGTTTGGTTTTATGTATTTATTTACATTTCTAAAAACAAGAAATATTTAGATCAAACCGCAAGTACATCTAAGTATTAGAAATTTTTCTAATCACTTTTGAACTCATGAAGATTTCTGTTCTGCATGATACTATGTTGAAGTAAGTTTATATTGTATGAAGGAGGAGTTCCAAGTACTCATTCTGTCTCCATGAAAACGGAGCATATATTCTGACCTTTTGTTTCCTACCGTTTAACTGTGTGCAGTCCCACCTTTTTGTTTTATGACAGATTGATTCTTTTAAGTGCTTGTGGTGCCAGAACTTCAGTGTCCCTATGAACATCGATTCCTTGAGAGACTCTCCGTTTTGTGTGAGGTGTGGCTCCTCTTTACAGACTTGGGTTGACTCTTCCTCAACATCTTGACCATATCCATGTGCCAAATAATTTTATTCTTTAAAAATCTCATTTTCGTGCAAATTTGAGATAAGACATTTTGCCTTCGTAGATCTTGCAAAAAATACCAGGTGCCAGTACCTAGCACTTTGTACGGCAATGTCATGAACAAACACTTGCTCTCAGGACCTGCTGAGGTGTTGCTTCTCCACTGACACTCCCTAACTACTCCTCAAAGCAGGCACTTGTGGTATCTGAGGGTTTAGTATCAGCTTGCTGATAGGACATCTGTTCAGATTACACGGGGGTAATTGCAGTCTGCCATTACCATTGTGTTTCCTCGCCCTCTGGGCCTCTTTGCTGGCATTCAGGATGTCAATCACCTGCCAGGCTGATTGTCATGTTCCCATTTCCGCACGGGCAGGTTTACCGAGAACTGTGAGATGGATAGCTGCCATGCCACTGGCTGCAGGGCTGATAGCCTGGACACGACTTCACAGGGGCTGTGAGGAGGTTTTCGAAGAACTGCTCATTGTTAGAAGTACCTTCTTTGAGGACAAAAAGCCCTGATAATGAGAGCATACAGCACGGAACAGGAGTGACTTTTCTAGCCAGCCTGCCAAGTAGGTGCTGTGCTGCTGTCCCTGCAGTGTTCCTATTGATCGTGTGCTCTTGAGACTGTTATTTTTAAAAGCACATCTGGTGGCTCTTCCTCTTGTGAGCTGGTTTTGTTTAGCAGTTCCATATGACTACTGCAAGACTAAATACATGTATGCGAATTTGTGTTACTCAGCTCCAGAACTAACCACACTTGTAAAATTTCTTAAGGGCCTCATAATGACTGATCATAGAAAATAAAAAGGGTGAAAATAAGGCTAAACTAAAAATACTTAATGACTGATGCAGAAGAAGTACGAGATAATTTCTCTGACTCAGTTTATTTTACTGTGATTTTTTTTGTGGGGGACACTAAAATCTAGCTACACAGAAACTTGAATGAGGGCTTAATCTTATTCCCTATATCTGCTATAATTTGAAGAGTGAACAAAGTTCATCAACAAAAATTAATTATAATTAATTATTAAAAATTATANATCCATCAAATATAGAGTTTTCATTGCCAGGTTCAGACACATACACAGATCCTGACATAGATATATAGATACACATACAGATACAGTTAGGTGTCATAAAAAATAAGATCTACTAATTTTGTTTCATAAAAACTGACCTCTAAAATCATCAATTTCTATTGCTATTGGCAATTGGATGCCATAGCCATAGGTACAATCCATGTACACAGATGTGTTCACATTTATCCCTCAAATCAGTTCTAAGGAGGGTAAATTAGTCAAGGAACTAAACAATATTATTTATATTAGTATCTTGACTGAGAAGTCTACACTTTGTTTCTACTAGGAAAACACACAGGCCTTGATTTTTTCTAAATTATATGGGAGAAGCTGCACATTTTATACCTACATTTTTAACTAGACACACAATTTCTTTTTTTTCCTTAGGAAACAGTCTTGAATTGTTTTGAATGACTGTACATGAATAATTTTAATTATAGAATTGCTTTTATTCCTTTTTAAGTATGATTTATATTGATATTATGCTGAAGCTCTTAGATATTTTTAATTTCCTACATTAAAACCAAAACATTTGGGAGCAAGATGGTTACTATAAAAGAAAATTAACATCTTAAGGATAAAATGTAATTTAAAAATAAATTTCCGTTCAAAATTTAAGACAAAATCATTGAATCACATTATCTTTATTCAAAATCTGTTACCTTTAATCCAGTAAATTGCTCCAGAAAACTGAAAAAGTGAAAGAAAACAAGACCAAGCAAAAACCTAAGATATAACCTGTAATATTTACATACATGTTGTCTTATCCTCTGTCTTTACAGGAAGAATGTATTTATTGTATTTTTCTCTAAATATGTAAAAGGTGTTATATTTGAATATAAAGCAATCATCTGCTTTTCAGTTTTATTTTTAATGCATTACATTATTGACATTTAGGGCAGAAAAAATGTAGTAATCCTGTGAAATCACATCCAGAATCACAGAATATTCTGAGGAACCCACAAGGATCACTGAATCCTATTTTTAAGTAAATGACCCTTACAGGGCTTGAACTCACAGTCTTGGTGTTATCAGCAGCAGGCTCTGACAAACCAGACACAAAGATTTACTATTTCTTTGCAAAAAGTAAAATCATAGAAATCCTTATTTTGAAGTTGAGATTATAATCACCATTGCTGTATTTCTCAATTGCAAGTATATTTCATAAAACTAAAGCACTTATTCTTCAGCTTGTTCACCAAACTACCCACTCTGCAATTAGAGAATAAATTAAAGTAATGTTATGGATAAATGGACTTGGGTGAGTGTGATTTAAGGTCTGACGGCATTGCCATCATAGTTGGACTTATCTAGAATAATGTGCTTTATAACAGTTACTTTTGTTGTACTCGGGTCTATTGCATAAGAAATGGCAACACAACAGATGTTTAACATATTAACAGTGATTATCCACAGCTGAGAGTTCTGTACAGCTAAAACTTCTTGAGACTCAGATACCCAAGGGACATGACAGTGGAGAATTAAGGATATCATGAAAATACCAACAAGTCCTCTGGGCTCTAACAGGAAAAGACAAATAGAAACAAGTGTTCCTTTGATGTATTTTCTAGCCAAACTAATTAAATGTACATGTCTGTATGTAGGATCAGATGACAATTTGTGTGGGCAGCGTATTGTTATTGTAACTGGACTTTAAATCAGTACTTGTCTTCCTTTGTACTTTGTTACCTCTGATTCAAGAGAAAAAAGTAAATACAAAATATCCAAGAGGGTCAGTGAGATAGAATTTGCATCAGAATCTCGAGCCTGTTGAAGAAAGTTTGCATTCCTATGTTTGCCCTACGTAGGAATTCTGTGAGAATATCTATAAATAAATATAATTTAAACTTTTTTAAATCCACTCGTCAAGTAGATGTAATGAAGTGTCAAATAGAGAGTCTATGGAAAAGGTAGGGTGGACTTCAAAATGAGAGGAAGCACGGGATTAATTGCTCTCACTGCTCATGACACAGCTCAGCAGATACAGGTTAAAACAGCAGTACTTTACTTATGCAGTTACACAGTAACCATTGTAAACCAGTGGGCATGAAGCAGATGTTGAGGGTTAACACCACGTCATAGCTACAGTGAAGATTTTTGATGGGTCTCCAGCTCAGAAAAGAAATAGCCAGCTAAGGGCAAAGTACCCAAAAAGCACACAGTCAATAATGGTGTGCAGTACCATTTCGCTCTGAGAAATTAAATGTATACTGTACATGTAGTTACTTAGTCAATGCAGGGGAAGAGCAAACCATCTCAGAAAAGTCACCTAAAATAAAATAATCCATGGTATTTTCACTTTACTGTGAAATGGAAGGGAAAATTGCAGTGGCTCTTACCCCACCCTCCCACGCTAAAGGTATTTCAGAGCAGGGTTCCCCCAGATTAGCACTCAAAAGTGCCCCATAGCTATTAAATTGCCAGAGTTGCCACCCTGGGTTGCTCCTTCTCACCTTGAAGAAACATGTGCTGTCCAGGAACTGTGAACCAGAGCATGTGGGGATGAGCAGGACATCCAATTCCAAAGCGCACATCTTACTCAAACCAAAATGCTCATGCATGGGCATCCACTGTGTCTGAACTGCAGAAGGAGTGTGCAGGACTGGACACATGAAGAGCCCAGCTCTCTGTTTTCATGAGCTGTTCTGGAAACTGTTACATCTCCAAATGTCTCCACTTAACCAGAGGCTGTGCTATTTGCAACACTTCCCTTCACATTAATTCCCTGGAAAAACATCTACTTCTCTTTAGCCACCGATCTGGGTAATTACTGGTACCTGAAATGCATCCAGCTGTTACCTTTGATCCATGCCTGGCATTGCTGATTATTACAGAGGCTGGTGGCCACCATGCTGAGGGTCTGCACAAGTACAATGCCTATTAAAAATCTGCACTTTGGTTTACTCCATTCAAATTTCTCTGTTAGGAACTCAGGACAACATGTTTACCCCGGGGGAAGGCTAAGACCTAACTCACTACCTGGAATGAAAAGAACATCCAAAGTGAATTTAATTCTGACAAATACAATCATAAACTGCTTTGATGAGATATCATCTTGCAAGTGGGAAAGTTCAGTGGACTGCTTCCAGCAGTAAAGGAAAATAATCTTTGATTTTTTCACAGAGTAGGATGAGATATTTTGCGAAAATCTGCAATACCAACAGACAACCTAACCTTTTAAAGAACTGGATTGAGCTGTCAGCCAAAACTAAAAGACAGTGAAAAGTTTGACTGAAATGAACAACAAAGGCAATGAAAAAGAAGACCAAGAAATTATGACATTTCATCATTACTCTGTGTCTTTTCAACTGTTGGCCAAAGTCACACGGGTAGAATGAGAACAGGAGCTGGTAACACATCTGAATTACCCCACACTTTTGACCTTTATTCTGTTTAAGAGTTCACTTCTGAAATTAGGAGATATCTTTGATCTGTTTCTAGGCCAGGAGACAACATTTTCTTTACTCCCCACACTGGTAATGGCAAAAGAAGAACCTGTTAAGGAAAGAAGAAAGGCAGAGGGAGATAAATCATTCTAATCATAATTTAAATCAATAATCAGAAAATCTTGCTGTAATGAACTTTATTATCTGGCTTTTCATTAATAGTTTTTAGTTATTTCCACAAAGGACTGTTATTTCTCATTAGCAGGTGAACCCATTTTGCAGTTTGTTTATGGGTAATATAGAATTTACAATAAGTATGTTATTGTATGTTTTTCTTACTGAAAGATCTGTTGTATATAGTCAAGCAATTATAAAATGCAACACAAATTTCATCTGCATTTATTTTCTTGTTTTATTTCTGGAAAATCATTCTCTATTTTCCTGATAAAGAGTATTTACCTTTTCTTCATTTCTGTCTGTATATGTAGAAATTATATTAATATTGAAAATGAGATGAGGCTTAAAAGAAAAAGCAATATTTCAATTTTTTTTTTATAGAACTGATGTAATGAGAACAGAATATTGCGTACAGTTAGTGAGCTGAAGAAATTAATACACATAAAGTGTTTGGAAACAAGCAAGTCCAACATTTTCCCATTTCCATCGTGTAGGTGAGGAAAGTGTGAAAAAAAGTATATCGGCTCCTTAAATTCAGTTTAGGTTTTGTAGTTGTGGAACTAGTCTTTGGGCTGAACTATACGAATAAATTGAAATGAAAAAATTATTTACTCAGCATCCATGATCATCATCAGAGGATGCTAATGCTAAGCAGAAGAATGTGGGTCCTTATCCATAGCATTTGTGTCTTACGTAGTACAGTTTAGGTACAGTGTGTCTTAGGTCTTTCCCTTCCCTGTTACACCACTCTGTGTCAAACCCTGCAAACAGATTTAAAAGTGTGGAAAACATGGATTACAGCATAAATGTCACTTTTCCTACTATTCTGAAAATTTAGAGACAGTCTTATTGATGTTACATAAAATGATGGCTGGTATGCAATCAGGAATGTTAAACTGTAAAGTAGAATATGTTCCTCATCATGCCCTTTAGCTATAACGTTGTGTATCTACCTGAAAGCCTGCAAGATGGTGATACTGCAGGATGATTTCCTGTTCCCATATGTTTTACTTTAATAAGAACTGTAGACCACCTGGTTTAACTAGTTAATTTTAGAGAAAACCAGCGAATATATAGCTGGGGCTATAGCATACAGAAAGGTGCATTAAAATGAATTATGTATTTTAAAGCTGTAATAAATGAAGTAGCAAAGAAAATTATTCAGTGAGTTGACCAGTGGCCGAGATTCCAAGCTGTACTACCATATTTGTGCAAGTTGCAGCTTTGGTAAAGCATTTCTGCAGCTGATTCCAAGAAGTTTATTATTTTAAATGCATAGTGATTTGACTACTTTGCCACAATATTAATGTAGTATGCTGTCATACAGTCCAAAGATCAGAAGAAAAGTTCAGTAGCCAGTCCCCATGGCCAGCTTCCAAACTACTGCAGTAACTCTTGTATCCATGGGATCAGATGATGTTATACCAGTTTTTCATTGCAAGATCAGTTCTACTTTCATCTGACAGAAGCTGAAAGCTGACCTGGTCGTCTGCAAATATCTTCTTGAGCCACTCTTTCTTTGAAGAGTAAAAAGACTATATTCTAAGTTTGACAATGATGAGAAAGTAATCAGGAAAAGTCAATATAGTTTCACCAAGGGAAAATCAAGCTTGAATAGCCTGACTGCTGTCTCCAATGAAATTATTGGCTAAGAGCATGAGGAAAAAGTGCTGTCTGTGAAAAAGCTGGAAATTAATAAGATTTTGATTCTGCTTTCCACAGAATTCTGATTTGGAATTTGAGATAGGCAGGACAAACAGACTGTCAGATGGACTGAAATGCAACTGGACAACCAGAACCAAAGGCAAGTAATCAATAGCTTGACACGTGGCTGGAATAGCTGCTTAGCCAGGAGTCAGTACTGACACAGTATTTCTTCAATTGCTTCATCATTGACCTGGGTGACAAAACAGAACCCATCAACCCAAATCTGTGAACAATACTAAATCAGAGGGAGTGGTGGCACATCCAAATTAGAGCTTCAGTCCAGAAGGACCCTGGTAAACTTAGGGATTTGACCAACAAAGGATTGGCTCTACCACGAGAAGGGCAAAGATTGCACCTGGGACAGAATAATCCCTTCCATTAACCAAGACAGAGGACCCACTGACTGAGCACTGTCCATGGTGGGAAGGACCTGGGTTTTACAGCAGAGTATGAGCCAACAGCACACCTCAATCACAAAAGCAGAAAAAGTAGACACACCCTGAAAGAGCCTGATTCAGAAGATGAATTTATCTTCTTCCATGTGGCTAAGGTGAGGCTGTGTCTAGAGTACTGTGTGCAGTTTTGGGCCTGCTGTTTCAGCTGGCTATTGAGAAACTGGAAGGAATCCATGGGGGTTACCAAGACAGTTAATGGCACATGACATAGGAGGAGCAATATAGGGAAGCGGGACTGGTTAGTCTGGCAAAGAGGAGGTTGACAGGTAATTTTAATACCTTCCTATAACTACCTGAACAGGTGTGTCAAAGTGACAGAACCAAATTGCTCTCTGTAGAAACAGAAGGAAAAACAAGAGACAGCAGCCATGATTTTCAAGCTGAAAGTTCAGGTTGGACATAAAGAAAAACATTTTCAGGGGAGCAGTGCAGTACTGGAAGGATTACTGGTATCCAGACAGACTGTCCATCCTCAAATTAAAACTGAGCCAGACAAAGTCACAGCTGGCCCAGTTCTTACATTCCAATAGACCTCCCTCAAGCAGTAGAAGTTCCTTCCAAGCAACATTTCTGTGAGTCAGTGATTCCTTCAAATTCTGCTTTATGCACCAGGTTAATTTGAGGATGAACATGGATAAAATCCTCTCCGTTTAGTTTTCGTTCTTTTTATCTGCAGCTTGGTGGGACTGGAACGGTTTTCAGGGTTATTTTCCATGACACTTTTCAAATCAAAAATCTAAACTGATTGAAGAAGAAACAACTGGAAGCACCAGGCCAGTTACTATAGTAAATATCACAGGATTAAGAATTGCATAATCTCAGGAAAAAACATGGAGGAATCAAAAAAAAAAAGAAAAGTAAACAAAATAAACCTTTGTAATCATGGACATAAGGGGGTTATTTGAAAGAACTAATGCATATTTAATAATACGCTTATAAAATATAATTGGATTGAGGGTTAGCTAGCTGCACATGCAAAACGGCTGCAGTGGTAGGAAGAAAGTTGTGTAATTTGTAGACAGCTAAAATAATTTAGAATTTATTTGAAATTCATGGCTTTAGTCACTGTATGGAAGAGGAATTTAGTCACAGTGGCATTGTGACACTTGAAAGACACTGAGTTGCTTTATTCAAAGTGCAGATAAAGTAATGACTTATTCTTATGAAAACAAAATGTCTGAGTATATAGAGCTTACCTACTGATAAAAAGGACTATCCTAGCAATTAATGTGTTTTACCAGAATATTTTATAGTGTGTAAGAGATTTCAATACAAACTATTCAAAACACAATGTATAATATTTTTGAAAATAATTTAAGATACCACACACTGTTCAGAGTTCTACATGATATAATACGTAACTTCTGTACAAGTAAAGCTCTATTTTTCAGATCACAGAAAATCTACAAAGAAAACCCTGTTGAGAGAAAACTGCAGTAGATGCTAAGAAAAGGAAAGCTCTCAGTTTCTAATTCTGACCTTATTAATCAACTGTGCACTGGAGCTGCACAGTGCACTGGCATTCACACATAATGAGAAATGGGGAAATCATTCTCAGCAGACACATGGCACGAGGAATGCTAGACTATTTTAAAACCTCACTAATGAGAATCAAGGACTTTCAAGTACCCTTGAAGAGTTTCTACTCTCCTTTATCTAATTGTGCTGTTTAGGAGTACAGTGCTCTTCTTTCCTCAGCTATTGTTTTGCAAAAAGATGGGTAAATCCAGCTGAAGCAGCTCCTAATTCGGCCCCTTCTCAGTGTTGCTTCCTCCTGAATTGAGTGAAAAAGTGACAAGACTTGTGCTTTACTTTGAATAGCATTTGTGCCAGTGAAGCTGGAGGAACATGTGAGTATCAAGAGATATTCTCCCTTGACGATATTCTCAGGAACTGAGCTGGACAGATTCATGGATTTTTCTTTCAAGGGATCAGCTGCCTCAGCATAAAATCATAAAATGTGTTGCATGCCACTTGTACATTGCAAAAGGATAATTACCACCATCAGTCACAGAGCTGGAGATTGAATTTTAGCAGAAAGAGCAAAAAAAAAAGCCTTTTCATGTAGTGATAATCACATGGTCACATGGGAAACCTGATGAGATGTACAAGATGTGATTGGAAATGCCAGGGGAAAATCACAGCCAAAGGAATTTGGGCAGCAGTGTCCCAGGCAGAGCTGCAGCTGCTGTAGGTTCAGGTTACATAAAAGTCTGTCTCTCATGATGTCCTTGTGTTTTTCTAGATATCACTAAGTTTCCAATATAAAGATAAGCTCCCACCTAGAAATTTAACCCTGCCCTCTTCTTATGGATATTGACTCTCTGATTGTGTGAGAGTGTTATAGGCAACAAAAGCAAGCATGAAAGAAAGAATACTTTAGTGGGCTTTTTCTTGTGTGAGTGTTGTGCCTGTGCCTGTGCTGTGTTTAGGGAAAGGGGATTTTAGGTACATTCCATATAAACAAAAAGATAACATCAAAGAAATACCTGATTTTCATAATCAATTTCTATTCTGGAGCAACACTTAAAGACAATCAAGCAAATTAAGCATGCTAAAAGACAAACGTGTGCTGAACAAATCTTTAAAAGTCAATAAAGTAGAGGTTTAAAATACTAGTTAATGAGTTTCTAATCATGCTAGATCTCAGCGTTGATATTCTTCCCTGATACACGCCTCTCCTTTCTAGGAAAACAAAAGCACCAATTAAATTGCTCACACTTCAGAGGATGTCTCATATTCAGTGCCTGTGCATGCCATGACTTTGTTGCCCAACCAGCTACCAGTTTGACATACATCTTATAAACAGTGTCATTTAGAGTACCTGTTATCAGAACTTAGTGTTCAGTTTTCAGTTTCCCTTGACTGCTGCCTACTCATAAAATGATTATTTAAAATCCAGTATTCTAAACATAGATATCATGTTACCATTAATTAGGCCATAGTAAAAACAAAAGCAACTAACAACATATTTCCTAGATACAGTAGGTATAAGACCATGTTAATTTATTTCTAAAGACAGAAAATCCTAAAAGGGAAAAAAACCCACAAGGAATTTCACAGGGACTCAGTGAGTGGACTGGAAAAGACAGAGGTAATTCAGTGATGATAAATGCAGCAGTAATGCACAGTGAAGGAGAAAAATGGGGGACATGTAAATATTGTCTAAATTAGGTGTACTAACTAGCAGGTAAATTGACATTACTCCAGATGGCACTACAATGAGAAGTCGCAGATTCTGCTAAGAGACTGGGGCAGATGCTTACTTGGGGCACTGCTGGTAAATTAAAAAAAATTATTGCAAGCAAATTGAAAATAGGAAACAAGATACTTCTATTTAATCAAGTTCTGCATTTGCACTTTCAGTAACTTTCCTGATTAGCTGTTAATTCTCATCAGCTTATATTAAAAAAAAAAACATTAAAATATGAAATCTTTATATTTTTTACTTGCTTCTTTGCTGAAATTTACAGTTTATAATTATTTAAATAAATAGTTCTGTAGTTTCACAAATATTTGTTCACTTTATTAACTTCTTTCCATTCTTCTAGAAAGTGTTCAATAATTCACCTATGTTTATGACACATTTATGTTTTTAATAATTTTCTTCACTTTAAATTACATGCAGACTTTTCAATCTGCATGTAAAGACTTTTTTACCCAAACTGTATTTGGACTGAAATAAGTATTGAACTGAAACATAACAAGAAGTATTTTGAATTAATTTAAGAGGAATTAAATGTAGGAAATACCTATATTTTTGAAAGAGAAGCTTGAAAAAGAACACTAACTGGTAGAAGGTGAATGTTAAACCCATATTCAAAAAGGCAAGTAAGAGAATCTAGAAAAGTACAGGAAAGTCAAATTCACTCTAATACATGTAGGGTTTTATGTAGCAGTTCCTCCTAAAAACCATTTTGAAGCACGGCAGGGACAAGAAGTTTATTTGGCACAGCCAGTGTGGATTTATGAAGGGGAATTTGTACTTTACCACCTGGTTTGTTCGTATGACGAAATGGCCACCAGCAAGTAGAGGTGTCATATATCTTGTCTTTCTATACCACCTCCTGTAGTATTTTGCTGGACAAACTGTAGGGTGGGAGATCTAGAAGGAATTTTGTGGACACCAACACAGAAACATGCTAAGTTTTACAGTTAGGATGTAATAGCTGAATGAAAAACTACATGCAAAGGACTGACTGCTTGGGAGCAGACCTGCAGAAAAGGAGCTGGAGATCCTGGTGGGAAAATTGAACAGTCAGCAGTGTGCCCCTGTGGCAACCACCCACCCCGTAGCATTTATTTTTCATGCGTCAGTTGGAAGTAGGAAACCAGAATTCTGGCTCTTTCAATTTCACACTGTTTTCAATGAAACCAAACCAAACCAAACCAAACTATTTGCTCTGAAGCAGTTCACTACAGAAATATTATATAAAAAAAAAAATTCTACATGTAGGTATTCAAAAAGATCAAAAAGATTTGATTTTTTGGTGCTAAATATATCTACATTTTCTGCACTAAAAATACTGAAAATTATACATGTACTATGTTACTTGTAATAATACATGTAATAGCACATGTAGATATTACACTAAGATACATTTATAAAGCTTGAGTGGACTTAAAAATTTAAACACTTCCCAACTTTCTGATTCTGTAAGTAGTTATGCAGCCTTTAGTCTTCATATCTGATGAAGGTCATGGGTATAACACATAACGTGATTTACTGAAACAAATTGTCAAGGTTATAGTAGTTTAAAGCCTTTAGATTGCCATATTTTTGCATTTAATTTTAAATTTTGTCTTTAAAAAAAAAAGTACATTGAACTTGAATTACCACAGTGTTATTTAGGCTACTCTCTGTGCATTTAATATCAAAGTGCTTATTTGGAAAATTAGAAGGATTCATCAGAAAGAGAAGGAGGCTTTATGGAGATATGTAAAAACTTTGATTTGAAGAAAAATACAAATTATTTCTCTGTTTGTTCAAGGGGAGACATGATAACAAGGTACTCAGCACTCTTCCATGCCTTCATTTTCTCCAATGAAAAGGAGTGTCTAATGTTATGCTCCCTTGTCTTGTCCACCAAGTCCCGTCCAAGCATCCACCTTTAGCCATGCTCCTGTCATTTCTCACATTCTGCTTGTGACAGAGGAGCACTCTGAGACTTCCGCAGCACAATACCCTGTGTTTTGTAACTTCCCAGTTTCCACTACGTTTTACCTTGTTTCACAGGTCTTTCACAACCAGTCATCAGTTATTTGGTCACACTGAGCCTTCAGTAAGTCTTGCTCCTCCTCTGTGAAATCTGAGAGCGAGATTCATATGACTTGTGATTTAGAAGCCACTTCCAATTATTTATTAATGTAATCTACCAGCAAGGGCAATATGATGGAATGAGTTTATGGTATATCAGTTGCAAGATTTCTCAGGCTGAATCAGTAGCAAATGATATTCAGTTTAGTCCCTTTGTGTTGTGAGGCTCATACAAAACACAAGCAATGTGCAATCTTGACCACTAAAATTGGTATTTTGTTCTGACAAATTCCTTGCTAATCTAAGATGATGTGTCAGAGTTATCTGTATTTCATTTGAATCATTAACTCTGTTCCTCTTGTCATATTATCCATACTGTTAAGAAAAGACCATTCCGGGATTAAAAACTGGATGCAAGTGTCCAGGATTTCCTAAAGCATGTTGCTGTCAGTCAGCTAATGTTTTCCTTTAACCAGGAAGCTCTAAATTGTATTAACTATTCTTGTGATCTCTGCAACTATTTTCTATCATCATCAACTATCATCATCCAAGACTGAAGCAAAGATTGAGTGTGACAAGCAGTCACCAGTCATATTGTCTGATACAGGCTGCATTTTAAATTATATATAAGTTAAAGAAATTTTGTTGGCAATTATAGAATCCATTACACTGCTTCTTCAGTTCTTTTTTCCTCTTAACAGTGCCAGGCATGGACTATGATTGCATGTACTTTGACTCAACAACAGTGACAGGCTGTTTTCTGGTTAGTCATAGGAATGAGTTAAAGACTGCAGTTCAAACATCTATTACTGTCTCCAAGATTGGCAAGCACTAGGTATTTCAATGCAAAAGAGCTTTATACTGAGCCAAAGTGAGATAAATTACCTCTTTGAAGGTTTCATCTTAATGTGTCATAGTCAAATACTAGTTTAAATCTCAAAGAAAGTTTTTAATCTTGCCAATGTTTATTAGCAACAATTTCACAGCTAGATATGAATAGAAGTGTCCTACATTTCTGTGTATCTTTCATATCTTATGGCAATGAGTCCTGTTCCCTAATTACTTTATGTTCTCACAACACTGTGCAGCACAGTATCATTGTACCAGTGCTGCTGACATACTTGCAAGGCCATTTTGATGTAAGTCAAAATGTGCTGACAAGACCACACTGCATGGATACACACACTGGGATTATTTTTATGAGACATACTATATTGCCATTTGCTTGTTCATACTTTGCAAGTTCACATTTACCACCTTAGAATGGAGCATCACAGAATCAGGTTGGAAAAGGCCTCGAGACCAAGTCCAACTTATGATCAAACTCCACTTTGTCAACCAGACTATGGCACTAAGTGCCATATCCACTGTTTCCTTAAACACCTTCAGGGATGGTGACTCCATCACCTCCCTGGGCAGCCACTTCTAATGTTTAATCACCCTTTCTGTGAAGAAATTCCTCCTATTGTCCAACCTGAACCTTCCCTGGAACAGGTTGAGGCTGTGTCCTGTTGACTTGTCTGGTAGCCTGGGAGAAGAAGCTGACCTCCACCTGGCTACAACTTCTTGTCAGGCAGTTGTAGAGTGATAAGGTCATCCCCGAGCCTGCTTTTCCCCAGGTTAAACAACTCCAGCTCCCTCAGCTGCTCCTCAGACCCTTCACCAGCTCCATTGCCCTTTTCTGTAGAAGATACACAGAGAAAAAAAGCAACATAAAGGAACAGAGGAAAATGCAGAAAACTAAAAAGGTCACAACAATACAGCACACTATCTTAACTCCTAAAATATGAGGCAGTCTAAGTGCTTCCTGACACCTCATTCTCATGACAAATACTGTAATAAGAAACATAAATGGCACAAATTATTCCATTCACTTGACAAAGATTATGAAAGTAGGAAAGGATGCAAAATTAATCAGTGCTTTTTGTATAACTGTATTCATGTACTGCTCTTTACACATATTATTTAGAATGAGTAAGTAACAGATCTAACTTAGGCATTAACTATAATAAAGGAAAATTTTAATTTAAGAGATTTTGCTTAAATTGATTATAGCAATTTTTAAATAAAAATCACTAAGTGAGCGGATTACTGTCAAATCATTTTTTGTTCATTCCAGTATAACTTTTTTTCTAGCATAACATGTTGTATTAACTTCTTTCTTTCCAGGAAAAGCTCCACTGGAGCAAGAATCACATTTAACTCAAAAGGACAAAATTGATCAGAATTTATTAATAGGTTTCTTACTGTGCTCGCTAGAGTGCTGAAATAATGTTTTTTAGTATCCTAAATATTTTAGAGAGCATATTTTTGTTTGTACCTAATCATGTTTTATCCAGTTTTGAAGACTGCACAGAGCAACGCTTTTTGTTAATAATGATGCTATTTTCAATGTAATCAGTTTGTCAGAGTGGTAACTTTGCTGGCACAGAATGAAGCTGCAGAGGATATGTGCTCTTTTAGGCAGCCTCACTGCAGCAGCTGCTGGCACTGAACTGACTGAGAGCTGTTTAACAGTGCAACTGAGGTCTGCCATAGGCTTACCTCAGTCACCTCTTGGACCTTCTTAGCTCCCAGCTATTCCTTTCTTACACATTCCTCAGGCTGAGGAACAAGACTCATGCTCCTTTATTCTTGTATTGGTAAGCAGTTTTTGCAAAACCAGGTTCCCCCCTCTTCTTGCTACACTCTAAGGACATGCACAAGGCTTTCCACCTCTACTGCTACAGTTTTCACTCATTGTGTATTCTAAGACATAGCCCAAGCATGACAAGGCTGTGGCTATTGATGCACTGATATTTCTCACACCAGAGATATCACACAAGATAAATAGGAGAGTGAGGTATTTGGATTTTAGCGAAAAGTGAGCAAGGAATAGCTGCTAATTCCTCTCACAGGCATTTCCTGGGACACAGGTGCACATCCTCTTCTACTACCATCCCTAGTGGAGCAATGGTCACTTGGGAGCCATGAAGGATCACAGAATAACTAAACAATTCTGGCTGGAAGAGAGTTCAGAGGACCTCCAGTCCAACCCCCTGCTCACAGCAGGTCCAGCGGGGGTCAGACCAGGTTCCTCAGGGCTTCACCCAGCTGGATGCAGAAAAACCTTGTGTTTTGTAAACTGGCTAGATATTGCACACCCTCCCTGGATAACCTGTGCCATTGCTTGTTTGCCCTAATGAGGAAAAGGCTTTTTTGTCCCTTTATCCAGACTAAACCTCCACTGTTGCTGTTTGTGTTCCTTGTGTCTTATGCTCCTGCCACACACTGTAAGGAAGCTCCATCTTTTCAGTAATCTCTTCACAAGTATTGGTTCTTATTTGGGTCCCTCCCAGAAAAATTCTCTTCTTGAGGCTGAACAAGCCCAGTTTCACTGCAGGTGATCAATGTATTTCTGAGCAGAACAGGATATCGATTTCCCTCCATCCACTGACTGTGCTCCACTCAATACAGTTCTGTGTGTTGGTGGTATGTATTTCTGCATATACTGCCTTCCCATGTGCAGGACTTAGCACTGAATCGTAGACTACACGAGGTTCCTGTTGGCTGTTTCCTCCACTGGGTACAGGTCTCCATTCGGTGGCAGTTTTGCAATCCTTTCTCTCCTCAACTCCCCAGGTTGTGGGGTATGAATCTCAAACAGCCAGGGAAGCTGGCCATTTTTACTTCTGCAAATAACAGTGCTTTAAAGAGAGGCTCATAACTCATGTGTTTCTCCACTTGATGAGGATTCATAAACTTGTTCAGAACACAGCGCTCCCCCTACAGAATTGCATAAATTCTCTGTGCTCCTCTATGACATGGAACCCAGTAAGTCATATTTTTATTAATCTGCACACATTGCAATTTGGTCAGTGAAATAAACCTCCTCATTTGTCAGAAAGGATTTAATATCAAGCACTTTGCACAACCATAACCTTATAAAACTGCAAGCTAGAATGTAAGCATAGGGAATAGACATGCATTTTTTATGGTTATTTATATGAAGCATCTCATATAAATCAATGAAAGTATTCATGTAATTAAAGAGATTGCAACCTAGCTTTGGAATGCTTTTATATGTACAAAATATTGCACACAAATTTTTTATGGTTCTTTATTTTAAGCATTAAAAAAGTAATGTGATATAAACTGTAATCATCCATTCCATTATACTTGAGATTATTTTGATACAAAATGTTTGGTTTTGCCTATTTAGGCATGTAACTCCAATTTGACAAATTCAGTCTTTTGAAATGGATAGGCTGGTATTCTGTATGGATTTCAAGTATTTTTCCAAGCAAGCTACAACAAAGTTAACATTAAAATATGCATGTATATTCAAAATTTCTATTTCACCATGGTTGGCCAAAGCCAAGCAGACTGTTTTGAAAAGAAAATATGCATACAAAAAAAGCAAAGATGTAAGGGTTGTGAAGTACCAGCACCAATATTCTAGATAAAAAAAAGAAATGCAAGCAAATGGTAACCACCTCTCTTTGAAATGGGTGCTACAAAAAGTGATGTATAAATCTTATATCGCCACCTCTTCCTCCTGTTTGTCTCAAACCTCCACTTATCAGGATGTCAGACCTCCCTGTGGCTCCTTCATCCCTCCATCTCCAGAGTGGAGGCCAGGTCAGCTCCCCCAGCTCTGGAAGTCCTGCTCTTAACAGCTGTAGCTCCTGCCTTGACCACTGATGGTGTTTCTCCTTATCTTCTAACACTCATTTGTCCAAAATTTTAAGGATCATTTTTTCATTTCTGACCCTCACAGGTCTTAGAAACTATTCTTGCTATGCTGCTATCTACTTTTATTTTTTGCCCCTGTGCTGTTACAGCAGCAGTGCAATGCATGCAGTTTCACCATCACCTGCTGAGTGACCAGCACTGACCAGAATTGTTCTGTGCATCAAGAGTGAAGCATCACAACAACCAGCTCAGTCTCAGCTAACTCTGACCCTTTGATCAGCAGAGACATGGGACTAGTGACTAAATACTGTGCATGCACCTGGACAGAAAGCTATATGTTAACCTGTTACTGTCATCTCAGAAAACAGGATGACAGAAGTTAATGGAAGGACAAGCAAGCTGGCCTGGTGCCACTGTGGAGTTAAGGAGAAGGAGCAAAAGGAATGTCGGAATTCACAGGCTGACAGCCTTCAGCCAGACCTTCAACCTGTACTGCACAGGCTGCACCAGTCAGCAAAGCACAAATACAGAAGAATTAGATATAAATTATATGTATTTTGAATCTAGATATAAAAGCAATTCTATTTCTACTTTTCTAATCTGCGAGAAATTCTCAGATTTTCGTATGCAGAGTATAGCTGATTGTGTCCCTCTTTTATCCTCTCTTTCCTTTTCCTCTGTACTAATGCTTGAAGACAGTTGCTTTGAGAATGACTACCCTTTTTATCACAGAGTTGTGCTGGTATTTCAATAGCTTCTGTCTTAATCCATAAAATATATTAATCCTTAAATTTAAAAAGATTAGAAGGAGATTCTTCTTCTTCAGAGAATAGAGGTGTAGCACTTTTTCTAAAACAACAAAGGCAAGCTTTCCTTTCTCATTTACAAAATTTTCCCTTAGATTTCTTCCATCCTGGCCCTGTCAATTGACTTCTACCTACTTTATCTGGGTCTCCTCTCAGCTCTCTCATGACTGTGAAGAACTACTCTTTTTTTGGGATTTCCCAAGTATTGGCAACTTTGTCTCATTTAATCTCTGTCTTTTGCTTTGCAAATTTCTCTCATTTAATATCTCATACCTTTACATTCAAGTCCTATGGATCCCAATCACCTCCTCCAGTTTTGTTATTTTCTCCTGACATCAATATTATTCTATTGACACAATGACAAAATATTTGCCTCTGTCTTTTTTATTTTTACATTAATTTCCTTCTAATCTATCACATCACTCTATTGTCACTTTCTGCATGCACCAAAGACACTGTTGTCAGTTCCGCAAGGTTTTATCTTGCTATCATTCTTGTCTTTCAGAAAAAAATACAGAATTTTATGAAACTTCTTATGAATGTGACCATATAAAAATAAATTGAATAGTTTTGTTCCATTCATGCTTGAGTGTACCTCTGAATTAAATGTATCTTTTGGAAAAAAAAAAATCTGAATTTCAAAGTCTTCACAGGTCAGGATTTTCATGGCTTTTAATGACATTTTAAGCATTGCCTGCAGTGGAGGAACAAAAAAATGTGGCTAAAGGAATTACATATGTGTATAAAGTAACGTAATACACTGAAATAACTGCAAATAAATTAGAGATAATTGATAAGAACAAACACTAAATAAATCCATAAAGTTAATAATAACTGAGTTATTTTCTATCAATTTCTCTGGCTACCACTTAGCTCCATAGTGTTATGAAACATTGCAGGAGAGCATTAAGCATATGGACTCTCATGGCTCTTGGAGTTCTATTAAAAAAACAGAAAGGAATTTACTCCATAACAGGAGCTGTACAGGAAACAAAAAGACAGACAATCAGTCAAATTGGGATGTTCACTGGGATAACAGTAAAGATATAACTGATGCTCTAAAGGTGCTACGGACAAAGAAACCCTTCAACTTTTTGAAGTTGAAAAGTGATATGTTTATTTTGCAGCGTTGGACACATCTGAGGTAACTCTCCAAAAGGTATGTGCGAATTTCTAAAGCATTGGCTTTCCTTATATTCACAAAAGTCTTATATATTCATCTAAGTCACCTGAGATGCCTATACATATGCATCACCTATCCCCACTCTGTATTAAAATGA